>JAQZBX010001175.1:0-87578 GCA_029593785.1 Cabassous unicinctus | reverse complement strand
ACACACAGCGAATGGACACAGCAAGCACAAGCAGCAAGGGGGGGATAAATAAATAAATCTTTAAAAAAAAAAGAAATAAAGTTGAGATTGCACAGCAATACTACACATTGGAATGCAATATACAAAATCTTCCGCAAGCAACTCTGAAGGCACAAGGAATGAGAAGGAGTTGGCATCACAAGCTCCCATGTTACTGAATCCTGCTGCATTGTGACCTGTCTTTCAAACACATGCATGCCCTCGCAGTAAATTGCCTGTGACTATTTGATAGAGAAAAAGTAATTTAACCTTAGTATACAGATGGTTCCATATAGCTTGCTAGAATGAGTTGCAGGTGAAATGTTGCAGAATTACAGCCAATTCAATTGTGTTTTGAAGTATATTGGAAATGGGAAGTCTTCCCAGTGGTCAGAAATTTGAGAGAAACTAAATAAGTGTTTTAGTTTGCTAAAAGCTACTAGGAGCAATGTACCAGAAATGGGTTGGCTTTTACAATGGGCATTTAATAGGTTAAAAGCTTACAGTTCTGAGGCTGGAAAAAATGTCCAAATCAAGGTATCAGGCGAAGTTCTCTCCCTGAAATTTGGCGGTAAGGCACAGTGAGGTCTCTCAGTCTCTGCCTGCTTCAGGCTCACTTTCTTCCCAAGCTTAGCTGTGGGTGATAAGTCACATGGCAGTGTCTGTTTGTCTTTCCTTTCTTCTCTGGGCCTTGTTGCTTCCAACTTCAGGCTGCTCCATCTGTGACTTTTCTCCCTCCCAGGTTTGTCAACTTCTGGAGGCTTCTCTCTATTTCTGTGTTTTTTTTTCTGTGTCTGTGGCTTTTATTTCTCCATTTAGAAAGGGCTCCAGTAAGAGGATTAAGACCTACCATGGGTCATGCACTACTGGAGCAATGTAGTCAAATGGCCCTTAACTGATCTAATCTAATCAAACATTCACAAGGAGTTCAATTTTTTTAAATAATTTTTTTTTAAAAAAGATACTTAGATTACATAAATGTTACACAAAAAAATATAGGGATTCTCATATGCCCCACTCCCCACACCTCCCACACCCTCCCGTGTAAACATCTTTCATTAGTGTGGTACATTCATTGCAATTGATAAATGCATCTTGGGGCTTTGCTGTTATGCATGAACCATAGTTCACATTGTAATCTACACTCTCTCCCACACAGTTCTCCATGTTCTGTGATGATATAAAATGGCCTATATCTGTCATTGCAATGAGTTCAATTTAAGAACATAATTTTCTGGGGTCCATGAAAGACTAAAGCCAACACAATTAGTTATACAATAATTATTTATTTTGCTTACAATGAAAAAATGACTAGAGATAGGGATCGACATTGATTCATGGGCAGTGATTAGAAGTTTTACCAATTTTTTTTTTTTACCAGGAGCAAAATTAAAGTATTCATGAAAAGAAGGTCTGAAAATGAAGAAGATGGTTGGACCAATAATGTGATCATATTTGCATCCCACTTGAAATCTCACCAAAACCAAAAAATCAATTTGGGCTGCTCAAAAACCAATTCCTAAATGTGAAAGTTAAAAACATACAGATTTAAAAAGCTTTCTCAGAGAATATTGCCCTGAAATTGGGATAGAGAAAGAATTTTATAAATGACAAATAATAACCAAAAAGACTGAAAAATTTGACTACATTAAAATTAAGAATTTTTGTTCAATAAAACTCACCATAGGTTAAAGAAAGGCAGGGGAAGACATTTGAAAAACATAATTTAAAGTGGACAAATATCCTTGATATATCTACAAATAAATAAAAAAGGAAAACATTTTTTTGAATTGTGGGAAAAGCTTAAATAGGCAAGTCACATAAGAAGATATGCAAGGGACCACTAGCTGTTTGTACACATTCTCAATCTCATTAGTCATCAGGGAAATAAATACGGAAAACGCAATGAAATACCACTACTTAACCAACCAGAATGGCTAAAATTAAAAATAATGTCAATATCAAATACTGATAAGGATATGGAGCATCTAGAACTTTCACATACTAATGTTTGGAGTATAAAATGGTGCAATCACCTTGGAAAACTTTCTGGCAGCTTCTAATAAATTTAAACATATTCTTGTCTATGCCCTAGAAATTCTACCAGTAGGTATATACATGAGAAAAATGAGTGCAAATGTCCACAAAAAATTGCACAAGAACCCTCACGGTAACACTTTTTTTGTGATAGAGCAAAACTAGAAACAATTCAAATGCCCAGAAACAGCAGAATTGATAAATAAATTGGCGTATATTTATACAATGGGCTATACTCCCATGAAAGTAAATAAAGGGGAGTTACAAGCAAAAACGCTAAATTAGTGACAAGTTGCCTCAAGAAGCATTACATAAAATAAATAAAAAACTATACACCCAATTTTATGAAGCTTAAAAATATTCAAAACTAAAGTCATTGTTTATGGAAGTATAAGTGGTAAACTAAAGAAAAACAAAAAAAAATGATTATCATGCAATAATGACAACAAAATATTCAAGATGGATCAGAGACATAAATTTGGAAGTTAAAACTACAACATTCCTAGAAGAAAGCAGAAAACCTTCATGGCCTTTGCATAGGTAACATTTTTAGCACTTTAAAACAATACATAAAGCTATAATAATAAAAGAAAAAAATGAAGACTTACCTTCATCAAAATTTAAAACTTTGCTCATCAAAGACACTGTTAAGAAAATGAGAAGGAAAACCAAAGATTAGGATAATATATTTGAAATATTTAATTCTGACAAAGGATACATAATCAAAATGTATAATGAACTCCTAAAAATTAGTAACAAGTCCCCGAGACTGAAGTGTGATCCACTGTATAGATTTTGTCTACAAATGTGGTAGGCAGAATTTGAAGATGACCCTCAAATACCCATTTCCTGGTGTACATGCCATGTATAACCCCTGAGACTGTGAATATGAAAGATTTCACTGTCTTCATTAGGTTATGTGATCTTGGCATAACTCATTTTAAGAAAGGGAAACTATCCTGGGTGGACTTGACCTAATAAGCTGAGTCCTTCAAAGGGATGGGGATCTTCCTGGATATAGATATCCAAAGCTTGAAGGGAATCAATGGAAGGGAGATTCTCCATAGTTGGCTTTGAAGATGGAGAGTTTCACATGGCAAGGAATGTGGGAGGGCAGCCTCTAGGCGCTGAGAGCAGCCCTTGGTTGACAGCTAACAAAGAAGCAGGGATTTTAGTTCTACAGGACCAGGAACTAAACTCTGCCAATAACCTGGTGAGCTTGTAGAGTTCGGAGCTCCAGATGAAATGCATTCAGCCAACACCTTGATTTCAACCTTGTGAGACCCCTAGCAGAGAACCCAGCTTCTCTGTGCACAGATTTATTAGTCAGCCAAAGGGGTGCTGATGCAAAGTATTTGGGGTAGAAGCTTACAGTCACAAGGCCATAAAGCATCAGCTACTTCCCTCACCAAAGTCTGTTGCCACATATTGGAGCAAGATGGATGCCGGTTTCTGTGAGGGTTCAGCCTTCCTCTTCAGGCTCCATGGTCCCAGCTTCTTCCAATCTTAGCTGTAGGCTGGTATAAGGCTCATCTCTCTCCCTGGAGCCAGTTTCCTCCTGGGCTCAGTTGCTCTATTTGCTCCACAAGGTCACCTGTAGACTATCAGGCTCTCTCTTCTGTTCCTGGGGCCTCTGCCATGTGGACCCATCTCTGTTCCTCTGTGTTTTACTCCTGTGTATTTACTTCCTGGAGCTCCAGCATCAAAATTCAAAACTCTCTCTGCCGTGTTGTTTTGTCTATGAGTCCCCGCCCCCTTGCTGGGTGGGGACTCAACAACCTACTGACATGGTGGAATCAAAGCCCTAATTTTAATTTAATCAAGTAAAAGTGAAACCTCTGAACTTAATACAATCAAAAGAGAACATGCCCAGAGGAACAGACCAGTTTACAAACGTAATCCATTATCTGTTTTTGGAATTCATAAACAATGCCAAACTGCTACAACAGGCTTCTGACTTAAAGAACTATGAGCTAATAAATTTGTATTTTAAACTAAGTTTGTGGTAATTTGTTATGCAGTAATAGAAAACTATACAACAGATATACACTCATATGAAAATTGAGTTGGATACTTAAATTTGGTCATTTTCCTCTATGTAAAGTATATCAATAAAATATTGTGAAATAAAAACAAAAAAGTTCTATATACAAGTTTGAAGAGAGAGTAAGAATGAGATCATGAGGTAAGAATATGAGTTATGTGTAAATTGGTTAAATTGAGTTTTCCACAGAAAAATGAGTTATTGCTTCTCTTGTTGACTGCTGATCAGTACTAACAGTAAGCTACAAACTTTGTGGTCATATAGCTGAGTTGCCTGATACTTACATTTGCCTCTCTGCTTGGAAAGAAATCAACAGAAATGAGAACTCTTTACTGAGAAAATGTGTATGTTCATTCTTCTGATCTTTGTGTAGGAGTTCAGCATATCCAGCACACTGCTACTTGTTTCTCTCTCTTCTTCTTGCTCTCCTGGCAGAGTTGGACCCACAACAGATCAGGGTGTAGACTGAGTCAATATACTTACTGGCTTATGAGTGTATAAGAGGCACCCAACAGACAAAGCTTCTTCCCTCCCTATTCCTCCCCCAGCCTTTCCCTCTTATAGCACATGACAGCCACTTCCTCTCCCAACACATCCTCTTTATAGACAACTGGATTTTTCCACTAGCATGCTTTTCTCACAGTGTTTTGTAATATTTAGCTGTTCTCTGGCCCCAGGAACAACACATGGAGATGCATGGATTTGTTTGCTATATATGATGACATTTTAGACATTTTGTAATGTCAGCTAACAATCCAGCGAAGGATTTAGTGAACAGGCTTTGACAGGTGATCTTCCCCAGGTTAAGACTGGGAAGCTTATGAACACCCCATGGCCTTGCTCTCTCTTTTGAAACAAAGGTGTTTTTTTTTTGTAGCTGAAGCAGTACTTTAAAGCGACCTAAATCTCTTACAGCTGTGAAACACTGTCATCATGCAATAGGGCTGCAGGTCTCCCCAGGGAGTAGAGGGAATGGTGCAGCTATGGACAGCCAACTGTAAGAGCAAACATAAATCTCTTTGGAGACTTATATGCTGTCATATTTTGCTAGGGCTTAGGATGACTGAACTATTTTAATCATTTATCTCCATTTATCAAAACACTCCAGCCCAACAAACCCCAAACCATTTTCAGCTGTGAGCCTGCTTGGCTATAGCAGCAAGTTACCATAGAGTATGGTTGTCTTTGTGATAAACACGTGCTTGTGATAAACATGTGCATGCATAAAACCTCCCTTTGGCCATAGGAAAGATTTGATTCATTTCTGCTGATGAAACCAAACCAACAATCAAGAGCTTCTTTGTAGCTGACATTTTTAAAAATATATATCAGGAACTGCTTGGCCAAGAAACTGCCTGCATTTCCATTGTACACCTTATTTTTAGTTATTTATAACAATGTAAAACTCTGAACCATGGAAACATAGATGCATTCCACAGAGATTTTTTTGTTTTTGTTTTTGTTTCTGTTTTAATGCTATTACTAAATGGAGAAAGAACATATTCCTTAATTTTTAAAATAATATTTAAGATATAGGTAAATGATAGTTTATTAGATCTCTTTCAAGAATTATAAAACTAAAAATATTACAGAGAAAAAATGTAGACTTTCATTAGTATCATTGTAGGAATTAATGGGAATAAGGTATTTAATTTAAAAAACCGATGTCTACAAGATGAATACGTCATTCAGAAGTGGTTAATGGTTGTTTGGGTAATGTTTCTATTTGCTTGCAACTATAATTAAGGTAAAAAGATTTCTACCCAATAAATAGTGGTTATTATTTCAGATACAGATGGAAAGAAGAACACAGAACTTCTTCTTTCAGTGTAACCCCCCGTTTGAATTTGTGAAGACTGTGAATATTGATGAGCAGCCTTTGACTCCTCAGTCAGACTGAGGGGATGAGAGACACTTCATCAACTAGGCCCGAGGTAGCTCCTTCTTCCTTTAAATGTGACTGAGTCAGAGGTGAAGAGATTGCTATTACTATGATTCATTTTACAGACTATCTCATCGATCTTAGATGTTCGGAAGAACTGCTCACACTTTTGTTCAAAGTCAGCATGAGAGCGGTGTTCTGGTTGGTATCATTCCTTGCTTAAAACGGAGTATGGTTCCCAATAAAAGTAGCAAAGCTGTAAAATTTGCTGGGAACAGTGGGTTCATTGCATTGTGTTCTATGAGTAAATGCAAATTTTTTTATGTATTTGAAGTAGGTATAACACAGGAAAGGACAGAATAGGAACACATTTTATTTTTATTTTTCTAAATAAGCGAAAATGTAGAAAATGGAAAATGAGTCCTTTTCAAAAGCATAGGCACGCGCGGCTGATGAAGTATAGATGTAGTGCATGAACTGGACATAAGAGAGATAAGCACAGTTAGAAACAGATGTGCCTGGTGGAAGGATGAGGCCCTTTCTTTACTAATCCCCACGGTAAAGTAGATTAATAGAGTGCTTGTGACTAGGTCACAGGAAGGCCATTGGACAATCAGAAAGTTGTCTGTGGGTGCTTTTGCTGCCAGGTTACCCTGATGTCCCAAATCAGGATGGTGTTCTATGGTGTACCTTAGAAAAGTCTGATTCTTAGTTAATAGCAGAACTCAGGGTGAGTTCTTTCCAGAGAACCACGGAATAAAACAAGAGTTTGACTTTTTAAACAGTTAAATATTTGGGATGAAACAAATATTTAGTTTATCATTTTTTAATATTGTGTTCAAATAAGATATGTTGCAGTTCAATTACAAAATTTTTGACTCAATTAGTAAATTGATATTTAAATGACTTAATGTATAGTTCTATTTTTTCCAAGAAAAAGCATACTTGAAGACCTGCTTTTCATACTTCTATAGAACATCAGAGTAAATGCCTAAAAATATAGGGTCTCTACCCTGTAGAACTCTCTGGATAAAAGTTTGTGTTAGGAAATAAATATACTTATGACTGCAAGTTTTTATAACATCATTTTATAAACATCTATATCACCATTCGTGATCTGGCAGAAAGATCATTTGCTCTGGAGCCAAGCATAGAATTGATTCCCAGATTTACCTTTTACTCTAGGTGTGAACAAGCACAATATACTTAAAATCTCTGGGCCTCAATTTTCTCATTTGTAAATGGGATTAATAACACCAGTGCTACAGAATGTTGTAAGTAGGAGTGACAATGTATTTAAAGTAATTGTCTAGTGGTCAATAAAAAATAATAATAATGGTTTGCAACAACACTAATTTTCAAAGAACTGATGTCAATTTAGATATAACAATTCACAAAACCATGTCTTTATTTACTCATGCATTTAACACAAATTACTGAATATCACTAAGCATTTAGGATAAATAATATGAATAGGATATGAATCTTGACTTCAAAATCTTGAAAAAGTATACAGAATTTCATAAGCAAATTTACAAGTTCCTTCAATGAAAGGATTGTATTTTTCTCTATTTTGTTTCTCCAGAGTAGATGAAATACAAGGGATGAAATACAGGTGACTTTGACCAAGGCTGGAATTTTACTGTAAATTCTTATTGCTCTAATCTAAGCAAAACTTGAAAATGCTAATTATTATTTAGAAGTAAAATGAGAAAACATGTACAGCTTACCCCACTTCACATTTTCAGTGTTGAAGTAGGAGAAACATGGGATTAATTAATATGAAAATGAGAATGTGACTACTGAATTGAAAAAAATGAAAAATGTAATAATAACAAGTGTTATTATATGTGATAACACATAAACAATCCTATTTAGTGATTTCTATGCATGTCCAAGTTTAAGGACTACTGTGGCCAACCAATGGTGAAAAATCAAAATAAAAGATAGCTGAAAGATATCTGGTCTTTCAACTATTCTAACTTTAAGATAACTATTAAATCTCTAGGTGAATTTATATATCTGAATGTGCCAAAAGGGGAAATTTTAAGTTGTATATATGTTACTAGAATTAAAAGTTTAAAAAAGCCTATAGGACTGTACAACACAGTAAACCCTAAGGTAAACCAAGGACTATAGTTAATAGTATAATTATAATATTATTCATAATATTCTTTCATCAATTGTAACAAGGCACCACACTAATGCAAGGTGTTAATTAAAGGGGGGATATATGGGAACTCTGTATTTTCTGTAGACCTTCACCTTCTCTAATTGAAATAGTTATATTTAAAAAATCCCTAGGTGACAGAAGAATGGATGAAAAATTCTGAAAATTTCTTGCATATTTTTTCTGTCTTATTATTACGTGTTTATACCTTTAGTAATGTTGAAGTTTAAAGAAATAGTAGAAGTTAGATATAAAGTCAGCTATAATATGTAAATATATGAAATAAGATGGCAAGCCTAACCTGTCTCCTTTTTCCTGAGGCAAATCCCTCTCCTGTACTTTGGAACCTGTGCCTCCTGTCTGCCCAGGCATCTTATATTATTATCTCTCCTCTCCTTGTGATTGATTTGCTCCTTCTCAATTGGCTCCTTAACATAAATATTAAGAAGCTTATTCAAATCTCTTTATCTAAAATCAATATATAAATAACCAAGAATCTGTACAACTTTCCAGATATTGTCTTTTTCTTTCGTCTATCCCCAGCCCATTATCTTCTAATAATTATCTCTGTGTACAGTGTTTTTCTCAACTCACTCGTTTCTCTACAATACCAATGGGACTTCTACCCTTATCACTCCTGAAGTGCTACTTAACAAAGTCAGCAGTGGTATTCATGGCGTTAAATTCAATATTCATTTTTTCCACCTCTCTGTATCTTTATCAGTCCTATTTAAAATGTTTTCTTCACTTTTCCTCCTCTCTTTCTCCATCTTCTTTTGCTGGCTTATTCTCCTTTACTTAATCATTAACTGTTGATTGTCCTTAAGATTCACTCCAAGATTCTCTTCATGTATCCCTTCATATTCTGTCCCTGGGCAATCTTATCAACTCCCATAGCTTCAATCACCATCTATACTTAACACTCCCACACAAATATCTCCCATCTCATCCTCTGCTTTGAGCTCCAGGCTATGCCATACAGTTGCCTATTTACCATGCCCACTATCTCAGAGGCATGCAAAACCCAACATGTCTAAGACTGAGCCTACCCTCTTCTTCCCTCTCCCCAGCACCACACCAAAGCTAGACAACATGCCATATTACACAGTTGAGTCATTGTTTCAGTATCCATCTAATTCCAGAAACTAAAATCCCAAGCATCGCCCTTCACATATCCCTCTTCCTCACCTTCTACATCCAATCTTTCACCATGTTCTGTCTATTTTCTTTCAACATGTGACTCAAATCCATTCACTACTAATTGGTGTCTGCATATTCTATTCTAAACTTCCCCAAAACTGCCCGCGTTGCTGTCAAGTTAATCTTTTTGAAGTGCCATTCTGATGCCCCCAACCCTCAGCTTAACCATTATGGTTTTTCATAATGGGTTTCCTGCTGCCCTTAGAATAAAGACCAAAACCCTTAACATCATCCAGAAGCTAGAATATGATCCAGTCTCCAACCATCTCTCCAGGCTCATCTCATAACAATCTCTACGCCACAGTCTGAGCAGCTGCCATGCCTGTCTTCTTTGGTTTCTCAAAGGTCCATGGTCTCTTCTGCCTCAGGGCCTTGCATATGCTGGAATACCATCTGCATCCCCAAACCCACCATCAGTCGCTATTATCTATTTAAGTCTTGAATATCCATCATTTGCTCTCGCAGAACTGCTGTGTTGTTTCAGAGCACTTTTGCTTGTAATTACGTTTTCATTAGTATCATCATATGTTCATTCCTAACAATAAATTACACAGCTTTTTGAAATCAGAACAGTATCAGTTTCTTCCCACTATCATATCCTCAATAGCTTGACTATTCTCTGGCAAATAGTAGTAACCCAACAAACATTGGGTGAGTATACATTTTCACTTACTTTATACACTATATTATTTTATCTTTTACAGTGACTATTACTTTTGAAACTGAAAAGAAATAGAAATAGAAAACAGCATTAAACAAGGCAAGAACTGAATAAAAAAGAGCATAACCTTTGGACTTAGGAAAAACCTTCCTTAACATAGTAGGTACTTCAGGCTGTTCATCTATAAATAGTGGTTGTTACCTACAGAACAAGACTGTTGAAAAGCTAAATGAAATAATATATAAAGCATCAGGTGCTTAACATAATAAATGTTCAATAAATGTTCATTCCTTTCCTTTTTGAGAAGTTGAAAGATAACATTGTTTCTGAATGAGGGAATAATGCTGGAATAATTTATTTACTTGAAGTGGCAGATATTTTCAGGGTAGGAAATAAGTTTAGCGAGGTAATAAATGGAATGAATTTTTAATAGTGAGGCCCTTGAAGACTGTCTTAACTTCTGGGCTGCTATGACAGATACCATACAGTGAGTCGGCTAAAACTCCTGGAGTTTATTGGTTAATGATTTTAAGGCTAGTAGAAGTCCAAAATCAAGAAATCAACAATGCAAGCTTTCTCCTGGAGTTTCTATTGTTCTGATGCTGGCTGCTGACAGTACTAGGAGTCCTTGGTTTGCATATCTGTCCCCAGTGTATGGTGAGCTCTCTCTCCTTGTGTCTGCTCTTCCAGATTCTGCTTACTTCCAGTTTCTCCCTGTGGCCTTTTCTAATCTGGATTAAGGCCCATCCTTGTTTCAGTTGACCACACCTTAACTAAAAATTGCATCTTCAAAAGGTCCTATTTACAATGAGTTCACACTCACTGGGACATGGATTAAGATTCAGAACATGCATTTGTTTTGGTGCATATATATTTTTTTAAATTATGAAAATGATCGCATTGGGACTAAGAGAATAAATGTTCCAAATTTTCAATTACTGAATGCTAAAGGGAAAGAAATAGATAAGGTGAAGTGGCAAAGTCAATAGTTTTCTGGTGATTTTCAATAAGACTTTACATATGGAAACTTGTTTCACAACATGTGTAAAGGATGATGGGCTAGAACATTCCACTAAGATGAAACAAAGACATCAAGCCTTTACTGAGGATGTCAGCCTTTGTTAAATGGATCTTAGTTGCCTTTTCCTCTGAGGTTTCTCTCTCAATATGTTGGAAAAAACATCTCAATATGTGAAGAAGTAAAATGAAGATGTTTAGCATTATCTACATTTAACTAGTGAAGAAAGAAACAAGATTCAAAATATATTGGAACAATTAACCAATATCTGCTTGTTTATATATCTACATACACAAGTCTCTAATTTTTTCGTACAGATTGTTAGCATTATTGTAAACAAATGTTCCTTTAAATATTTCACATTAAAGAGGAAGTAATGGATTTATTGTTATTTTATATAGAAACATTAAAAAAATTCATAGTAACTGAGGCAAAATTTCACATATGAAAAAATAAAGAATACCTAAGCCATCAATAATCATAATATACTGAAGTGTTCACATTATTTACTACTCCATATGTCTCATAATATTTACCTGGTCAGCTGTCTTTGGGTAGAGAGACACAGGAAATAGGAAAACAATGGGGAAAGCTAAGGAAGACAGTATTCAAGTGACAGATGCACCACAGGTGTGTTAGGGTAGATAAGGACAGGTAAGTAGGTAGACGCAAAAGGAACAGAATATTTAAAAACATGGATATTTAAGACAAAATCTAATCAAATTACTAAATTAGGAGTAGGTTAAAAAATTTAGAGGGAGCTAAGGAATAGGGACTATGAAAAGCAGTAAAGACATGAAGAAATTCAGAATCAACATTCTGAATCTCTACAGCATTATGGTAGCCTTAGCATACAAAGAAGGCTATGTCAGTGGCCTTGTCTTCAAAAGGGGCTTAAAATTTTATTGGGAAATAATCTCATTTAATGAGCACTACATACTAGACAATCAAGTAATTGAAGAACAATGCAAATCAGAACTAAATAAATAATAAAGAACTAACCAGCGTGGTGATGAGTGCTAAAAGGTACCAACATTTCTAAGTCAGTAGCTCTGAAGTAGAGCCCAGGAATACGCACTTTTAACAAGCACCTACGTTAATGCAACATAGACTGTTCATACATCAGAAGTTGAGAAACACACACTAAAAATGTCAAAAACTCCTATGAATGATCAAAAGCAAAGATATTGATTCAAATTAAAGTTATTGGGGAAGAATCCATGGCAAAGGAAAGCTTGAAGGTTTTAGAATATATTTTTCCAAGGTTGTAAATTATAACTTTTGTGTGTTTTTAAAACTCTTTAATTACAAATATGGTCATTTTTGAAGAATTACCAATCTTCTAAGTTTTTATCTTTAGGAATATCTACACGTTTAAATATAAAGAGTGTTTACAAACACATTATGGAAAATTCTTATTTCATCTACCTTTTTACTGAATAAAACATTACAGGAATAATTAGGGAAGCTTTAGAATCCCTTTCTCTGTAACTTGTTAAACAGAGTCTCGATTCTCTGTCATTAATTGTGGTCCTGCCTGAAAGTGGGAAACTTAAGATCTCATTCCAATCCTGCATTTCTATATTCTATTGACCTTCATCAAATATACAGGGTAACTTGAGTGGTTATTGAAAGCATAAGTTCATGAAGGTGGTCTTACATCATCTGGTGTAGGACACATAGATTGTGTTCTCTCAAAGTTGTTGAATGAATGAATGGCATCCAGTACCCTGCACCTGATGGAGCTGCCCAGAAAAGTGAAGCTGAAGATGAAAATATGGCAGGTACAGGTAATGAATATAGTCTGAAAGCATGGAAGACATAGCCAAGGACAACAACCTTCTACCTCAGCAACATTAAATTAATGTTAATTATAGCCTCTGAGAAAAAATAATTTATAACATTTTCCAAGTTTGGGGATTTGATAATAGTGGATTTGGATGGAAAATTATATCCATAATGCAAAGATGAGTCTTCTGCAGCAATTATGGGCATGAGCTGGAGAAGTAACTGCTCAGCTTTACAGCTTTTTAATTTTCAATTTTCAAGAAGTGTTTCTTTGAGATCTTTAATAAAAACGGATCTTTGATTGACACAGAAAATGGTAAACTAGGTTGTTTGGATTCCATAAGGTTTAATATATTACTTTAACTCTTAAAATCTGTAAAGGGAGCAAGAGAGGAGAGAGAGGAGGGGAGAGTAAATTGAAAAGGGAAAATGTAAGCCTGAAAGAGTATGGAACAGATTTCTTCATCATGTAATATCTTTATCTTGACAAATGGGATCAGAATTCTTTTAACGTAGGTAATTGCTTTTTTTAGAGAATAACCTGATAAGTACTTTGATCAAGAGATGGAAGCTTGGGAAGAAAGCAAACCTGTTCTTCATATATCAAAAGAAAGAAATATGTACTTTATGGAGTTGGGAGTCTCAAGGAAATAATTTTACTAAAATCTCAGAAGGGACAGGAGCTCCCATATGGCTTCTGGAATTCATAGATATAAGATATTATACAAGGTGTTGTGGAGAAGAAAAGATACATAAGACAGTGCCACTGCCTGTAGGAGTGGAAATTCATGGTGTAGGAAAGAAAGTCTGGATACCATAAATTCAAGATGGAGGAGGACAGACACTATGAAAATCTTTATAAACAGTGAAGTGCCCTGGAAATGCATGGCTCTATCGTTATTCTAATACTATGTATACTAATTATTAACTAATTTTTAAAATCCTAAACTATGTATCTTTTAGACTAAAGAAACTGTTGAATAACCAAGATAACATAACCTTGGAAAATAGGAATTGCATTAAGGTATCTTGTACCTTTTTCACGTCCCCTTACTTTCCACAATTGAATTAAAGACAGAGACCAGAGAATAACTCTAAGAAGACCTCAAGGCATACATTTTCTCTCATCAATTGCTTTTTCTAACTCAGATTTGTCCATTGCATGTACACCATGTGAGGTAAAAAATAAAAAGAAGAGGCCTGATATTACTGCAAGGATATATATATATAAACTCCATAATGTTTTGTAACATTGAAAGTCCAACTTTTGAGTCTCAAAGACATAAACCATATATTAAAATTATGGTCACTGAATGAAGTTATAAAGACATGGGTAACATGAACTTAAACTAGATGTTTCATCCTGGGATATAAGGAGTTAATTAAACATGGCACAGTCATCTTAGGATAATCTTTAAGAAGAAAAAGACATCTTCTCTTAATTTATAATTTCTCTAATTTCTTTATTTCTCTTCTCCTTCTGTCTCTTCTTTCTTTTCCTCTTCACAATATATATACTTATTCTTTGACCTTGCGGTGTTTTTAGTTACATTTTGAGGTTTAAAAAAGGTCTGTAAGTCTGTGATTTTGGTGTCACTTAAAAATTCTCAATAATTTATTCTATCTGATAAAAATTCAAAGTTTTGTACTTCATTTACATATAATGTATATTTCCAATCATAAAATTGTACTAAGAAGTTTTTTAGAAAACATAACCTTCAGCCAAGTAAGAAAAAAATGTGTTAAAAAGAGATACAGAATGAATCTCAGTACAATATAAAATATTTATAAAATTCAAAATTTAAAATCACAAAGAAACCAGCATCAAACAAATGGTACAATTTCATTTCAGCCAGTTTTATCTACTGTACAATATTTTAGCATGGACCAATTGATTTTCATTAAAAAGCCTATTTGGAAGAAATAGAAAATATCTATAGTATTTAGAGCTAAAAACAAAAGATTTGGACATTGTATTAGTTAGCCAAAGGGGAGCTGATGTGAAGTACCACAACTGTTGGCTTTTACAAAGAGTATTTATTTGGGGTAGAAGCTTACAGTCAGAAGGCCCTAAAGAGTCCAACTCAAGGTACCATAAGAGGTGCTTTCTCACCCAAGGTCTGTTGCCCCATGTTGATGCAATATGACCCGCATTGTCTGCGAGGGTTCAGTCTTCCTCTTTCCTCTTTAGGCACTGTAACCATTGGCCAATTTGATGTAATTATGAATTCCAAAAACATAATTGGATTATGCCTGTAAACTGATCTGTTAATCTGGGCATGATTAAGTTATGATTAGGGCGTTGACTGGGCCACATCAGTAGGGCGTTGAGCCCCACCCCTTGGTGGGTGGGGAATCGAATATAAAAGGCAAGGCAAAGAACAGAGTTAAAGCAGTTTTTGAGAAGCAGTTTTGATGTTGGAAAGAAGGCCCCAGGAGAAGAGAAGCGAGCTGTTCGCCTGATTGTCTACAGCTGACCTTGTGGAGCAACCAGTAGCTAAGCCCAGAGAGAAACGCAGCCCTGGGAAGAGTGGAACCCAAGAAGCCTGAACCCTGGCAAACATGGGCAGCTGCCTTGCTCTAACACGTGGCAATGGACTGTGGTGAGAGAAGAAACTTAACTCTTTATGGCCTGGTATCTGTGGACTTTTACCCCAAATAAATACCCTTTATAAAGTCCAACCCATTTTTGGTATTTCACATTAGCACCACTTTGGCTGACTAATACAGGCACTTTGGTCCCTGTTTCTTCTGATCTCAGTTGTAGGCTGGCATAAGGGTCATCTCTCTCCCTGGGGCTCATTTCTTCCCTGGCTCAGCTGCTCTGTTCTCTTCAAGGTCAGCTGTAGACTATCAGGCTCATCTCTCTTCCAGGTCTGTGGAGCACTCTCTCTTCCTGCATACTGTTTCTGTGTGTCTACTTCCATGTGAGAGTTGGTTTCATCAGCCTAAGGGGGCTGGGATTCATTGCTGAGTCACACTCTAATGATGTGATTGAATCAAAGCCCTAATCTTAACATAACTTAATCAGATATCTCAACTGAATCTAATACAATCAATGGGTATCACGTCCAGAGAAACAGACCAGTTTACAGACATAATCAATATGTCTTTGGAATTTATAAATAATATCAAACTGCCACAGACATATTTATAGCTTGAATCTGATAGCTTGTAAGTAAGTTGAAGTGCTTCATAGCAATCACTAAAATCCTGAGATCAATATGGCTACTAATGGTAGAGCATGTGATATCTAATGTGATCTTAACACAAATGGAGTGTTTAAAATCAAGTGAAAGGGAAGCAAGCGGGTGTGGCTCAATTGATAGAGCTCCCATTTACCATATGGGAGGCCCCGGGTTCGCTTCCCGGGGCCTCCTTGTGAGGGCAGGCCGGCCCGCATGGCCCAGTGGGCTGATGCAGCAAGACCTCACAGCAAGGGGGAGATAAGCAGACACGGAGAAAACACACAGCGAATGGACACAGCAAGCACAAGCAGCAAGGGGGAGATAAATAAATAAATAAATAAATCTTTAAAAAAAAAAAAAAATCAAGTGAAAGTCCATGTTCAGGAAGGAAATAAAGTATCTGCAAATCAGTTTTGGAATATGTTCTAATAAGATCACTCCATCTTACAATGCAGGCAAGCTTATCTCCATGTTGCTGATTGGAAGTCAAATCTCAAGGTGCCCTTACATCCTTCCCCACTAAAATACATGAGAAGGAAAATTCACTTTTCAAATAAATGAGCAAAGGCAGCATTGTCTCCCAAAGGTTAGCCTTTTTACAGTTTCCCAGAAATCTTATTTTTGCCTCTAAACAGAACACAACCTCAGTAAGAGTCCTAGACCCATTATCGCATTTCAGCTGTAGATGATCATGTTCACCACAGGCACAACTGGGCAATTGTCCCAGGTGCATCTGGATGACCTTGAAGGGTCACCAAGGTTATACCAAAGAAATGAAAATTTCCCAAATCCATTATCATCACCACAGTATGTAATTTTCCTTAAAAGGTGTAATAATGCAAAACATCGTGAAAATTACTATATACATGCTAATGAATAGAAAACCATGAGGCTGCACTGAGATGGGATGCTGGGTGGATGGCTAGCTTCCATTTTCCCTTAAGTGAGAATTTTCTTCCATGTCAGCCTCACAACGTGCATAGTGCCAATTTGTGAGTTAGATAAAAATATAAATCATCATGTATCATGGACATTTGAGGTCACCTCTATAAACTTCAAAGGCTAAAATCAAGCATGCCGAAAGCATACTGCACATCTGAGAGGAAAGGAAGAGGAAACAGATGCTTATTGAGTACTTCTTTGTGAAACATTCTCCTAGGCAATATACACATCTTCTCATTTGGTTTTCACAACACTTGTGTGATGACTTGTTATTACTCCCATTTACAGAGGAGAAAACAGACTCCAGGTGAAATAGTTTTGTTATATAGAAGTAAGTCCAAGTGAAATTGAATAAATAAAAGGGAAAATTGTTACACACAATGAAGTTTATTTTTTTCCATGTAAAAATGCAATATATTGCAAACAAGAATTGAAAGGTTTAAAATATTTCATTCTTTTAAAGCATTAGATTCTAATGGATGGGATAATACAGATCTACAAAAGATAATGAAAGAATTAACAAATAAAATTAGTCTGTTTTGGAGAAGTAGTTAAATGTGTGTGTAGTACCTTAACTTCACCTCAAAAATAACAAATTCATAAACACAGAACTTTCTAGAAGCCATAAAAATAAAATGTAAATTTTCAATTTATTACTTAATTATATTTTAGATAAAGATCATTTGCTTCCTTATTAACATAATATACTGAATGAACATTTATTGAATGACTTCATATTTACGACGTGCACAGACACTGACCTAAGCCATGTAGCTATATAAATATAACAGCTTCTGGTGTATGAAATGGAGGAGCCTAAGATATATGAATAGATAATTGGATATAATGTGATAAATATTTTAATGGTAATATGGTGAGATTAAACTATAAAGTGCTAATCAATTAGTATTTTCTCCTATCATGCTTGCTTGCCTACATGTAATTTTAAATTTAACCTCCTCAATTTGGATTGCAAGTTCTTTAGTTTCTTTTTCTTCCAAAGGGGAGGGATGCTATGGCACAACCAGAGAGCATGGGTGGCAAATTCTTGATTTTAAAGTGCAAAAAGGTGACATAGGGTAAGCAGAAAACTACATACATATTGATTTTTTTTCTACCCACAAAGAGATAAAATTCCTAAAATCAGAGAGTAAATATTAGAGGAAGAGAATTAAATGCTGGTAATGATTTTGAGAAAAGGCCTATTTCCCTCCCTTGACCCCTGTTAAAGAGTACTTTTCAAAACATGTTAAAATCATGACTCTCATGCTGATAAAAGTAAACACATGTTGAAGGTTTTATTTAACTCGTTATTAATGAGGGAACCTATAAGATGTAACAATCAGTTCAAAGAAGTCAAAGAAGAGCAAATTTATATGGAGTAAAGGAATGTTGAAATGAATTTACAAAATGAATATGAATCTGGCTGTTTCTAAGGGGGAGATAGGTCAACTGAACCTCCACTGTATAGAATTATGTCTATAGCCAAGAATTACTTTGCATCGCTGTCAGTTATCTATAGCTTACAGAGTTGTAAAACAGCTCAAAGTCAACGAAAGGCAAGAATCAGATAACCTGGAAGGCTGTGCTCCAAACAATGCAGTTTTTCATTAGAGACCCCAGTAAATATTTTTCACTCTTTCCAAATCTCCTTACACCTCCAAGATCTAAAGTATCTGGGGAGAAAAATTATCTAGTCAAATTTGGGGATTTGAGGACAGTGATGATTTGTGTCTATTTCCCATCTGAAACTGAAGGAAGCTGAAACTTCTCTGGAATTCCACCCTGCCATGGCATGGGGGAAATATGTAGAGACATTTTCATGAACTATCACAAGTATAGAAGTTTTCTGACCAAACCCTACTGTCTTCTCTCAATTCCAGAGGGTAGAAGAAAAGAGTCAAAATTTCCTGGATCTCTGAAAGATAAAAGTTATTGAGATGGAGGGAGGCAGTGGACTTGAAGGGGTCTCCTGTAGCAAGGGAATGTTTTTATTATGAAGCATCAACCATATGACCACTGATTAAAGGGAATATCAACAATTTTATAGATGTCAATGTGTGGCCAGCGGTCATAATATAAATAAGAAAGTAATGGGAGAGGGGAATGAAATTGTGGGAATGAGGGGAATGGCTAATAAGCCTTGGCATCCTTATCTCTGAAGTGACAATGGGCAAAAAAAGGCAATTAGATCATTGTTTTCGCAAAATTCTGCCTTAAATGTGTGTGGGAGAAATCATTATTTTTCATTACAAAGTTATAATAATAATAATGTGATATTAAGCTTTGTAATTACTGCCTAGATTTCCTTCTGAAAGCAGGAAGGGAGACTCTTAGAATAAGTTGAGTATCTTTATTGTAACTATATAATTTTATTAGTAAATAGAAAAACTTGCTATATTTTAGTCTAGTACCAAATCAAACGAGTGTGGGGCTAAACAAAAATGGTATATAAAAAAGAAAGTACAAATATGATTTTATTCATGCTACTTGTATTGAAAATCATCAGAAATAGAAAAGTGAAAAAATTTACCCAAATAAATATTAATTAAACCATTTTATTCTTCCAGAGTATAAACTTGGATATTATAAACATAAATAACTTCAATCTTATTAATTCTAAAACTTGCAGGATAGAAGACAATGAGAATTCTTTCATGAGCCTCTAGTTACAAGATTCAGAATAAAAAGACATATTATCCACAATGAAAGATTAAAGCAGCATCAATATCATGAGTTAAATGAATATTTAACAAATGCATATTTGAAGCCTATGTGAAAGATCAAAAGTAAAGCTAATTTTGTGCTTTGAGAATCATGATATTCAACACCACCCTCACTATCACTCTACTGCCCAATCCTTTCCCTAGATAGATTGCTAAAATTTGTATGAAAGGATTCCACTTTTTTACAAAATAAATGTAACATATATCTATATAGTTTTCCAGTGGAATGAATTTGACACTTTATTACAACATTTTAAAGTGTTAACATAAGAAATGATGTTTAATAGATTAAAATCATTAGTCATTAACAGATTGATTAAATTTAACACCCAAAGATTTTAATGTAGATTTGAAGGGTCTATTACTATGACACGAAGATTTTAAAGCTTTTTTATTTGAATCTTTTAACTGGTGGAAGGCTCTTAAAAATGTCAAATAATTCCATCAATAATAATAGAAGCCACCTACCAAGCGTTTTGTGTGTACTCTGTATATGTGACCTGCATTAGAATTTTAGGAGGTAGTTAGTAAAAATTCAGACTTGGGGACCTGACACTACTAATGCAGCATCTCTGAAACTGGGCTCCAACATCTTCTTTGTTAAGCTAGTTTGTCAGGCTTTGGACAAAGAAGTTTGAGAACCAATGATGTAATGTATGTGTAGGTCCATGCAGAGGATACACAGGTAAATTGCATAACTGCTCCCTTGAGTCTTTTGAATTATTTGTGTCTTGATAAAATTAGGCATAATAATTACTCTTAAGAAAAGGGTTTAGCACTTCTTAGTTTTTTCACATCAATATAATGTGTTTAAGTAGACTTTAGAAATTGTTTCTAAATGGTTCAAGATTTCTCCTATCAACTGATGGCATTTAAAGGAAATTCACATTTTCATTTCTATTTCACTCATGTGGCATGACAGTGTACCAGTCTCTGAGCTTTGAGACTCTTCTAATTATGTGTATAATTAGATTTTCTATCTTAAAATTTCTAAGTCAGTTGTAGTGATCAGTTTTACTTAGAGTCCAAATGAGTATTTGTTGCTTCCATCCATGTGAAAGATAATATTAAAGAACATACATTGCATCATTTGATTAACAAATTAGTTCAGACCAAATACTGATAGTATTAGAGTTTAAATCAATATTTAAACCAAAGAGTAAACTGATGGGCAATGCAGTTTTACATTATAGTTTCATGGTGGCTTTTGTTTTCTTCATCCACTTTCAATATTTAAAAAAAAAATTGTTCAGCCCAATCATTTATATCTGTGTCAGTATCAAATGCCTTAAAAGCTTCTGGATATTTCAACCTTTCATTACCCAAAAGAAAACAATATTTCTTTCCAAGTCTACAACTATAGAGATAATGATGCTGGCATTTCATTCACAGCAACGGTGATATTTAGTGATATTTTAAGGAAAAGAACATATTTTGGTGGGTAAGTTGGCTGACCCATAAATGTGGGAGACTGGATGGGAAGAGTGTTCTCCCAATACAGCCTTGCATGGAACAGTTAAGGAGGGAGGCAATGAATAGAATTGACCAAAGGAGAGACCTATGTAATATGGGATAGCACACATTTTCCAAATTTGTGATACCTCAGAGGAAGTTGGCACCCAGTAGGGACAACTTCCTATGCCAGAAGACTGGCTAAAGGTGGGTGAGGAGTTTATTTCAAAGGAGAACAATGTTTGGCATAAAGTAGGCATGAAATAAGTGTCTGCAGAATGAATTAAACAACAAATGAAAGTTGAAGCTCTCCTCGGTTTCCTGAAGCAGGGCAGCTGGCTTCCACTGTCACACTAATAAGGATTGCACATTCTCCCAAGTATTCCCTGGAGTATTAGGGTTCAGAAAAGAAAGATGCAAGCCTCGTAGAAAGAGAATGCTAAGATTTGGCAGAAATATGTCAAAATGGCATTTGGAGTTTGGATAAAAAGAAGTTTAAAGACACAGAGCCAAAGAAGGTGGGGGAGCCTGAGAGTAAGCTGTGAACTCTGCAGAGTAGGTTCAGGGCTGGATAACCAGGGTTAGAACCAGGCTGGCATAGAGGATTTGCTCAATAAAAATGTATTGATAATTATCAGGACCAGGGAAATCTGGGGCTGCATGATCATTTTTGGATATTTCTAATGAACTTTGCTGTGGGTGGGTCAAGACCATGTAAAGTCTATGTTATTTTTCCTTTACACCTATTGTTCCTCCTCCTTCCCTCCCTCCCTCCCTCCTTTCCTTTCCTTTCCTTTTCCTTCCTTCCTTCCTACCTTCCTTCCTTCCTTCCTTTCCTCCTTCCATCCTTCCCTCCTTCCTTCCTTTCTTCCTTTCTCCTTTCTTTTTCCTTTCTCTCTCCCTTCCTCTGTCTTTCACCTTCCTTTCTTCTTTCTTTATTTCTTTTTTCTTTCCATCTACCCTCCTACCCTAGCTTAACCTTTCCCTTTAACAATATGAGTTTAAAATTCTTTGACACTTTGTATTATGCTAGGCAATAGAAAATCAGAAATGAATAAGATATAGTCTCTGTCATTACCAAAGCAAGTGTATGGATGGAAGTGGAGAGGCTAAAAGAGTCAATGTCCTGCCATCTCAACTTGCTCCCACTTCTAAGCTTTAATGTGATTCCCTCTGTACAACCAGTGTCCCAATGTCTTGGTGATAGTGGGAACTATAGCAAGGAAAGGACCAGAACCACTGCGAAGGGATTGTGGAGGTTACTCAACCAGTAGAGCATCCTACTTTGTGATTACCCAGAGGAAGGGACATACTTTTCTAATTCATACACCAGCTCATTCTTTTAAGATTTGTGCCCACAGGGCATCTCACCCAGAAGGGTGACTTTGTGAAAAAGTTCCCACAGAGAAAATTGCTTTTTCTAATTCACATGAACATGTCGTGTAATAAAAGCAGCCCTGGATAAGTCTTGACTGCCAGAATCTTGATGGAACATGAGCATTCCTGAAATCACAGATGTAAGAGATGGACAATGTACTTGCTCCCATGGAGCTTACATTCTAATCATGGGAGACAGACAATACTCAAAGAAAAAAAAAAGAGTGATAAATTCAGGTAGAACTTACTACCATGAAGAGAATAAATCAGAGTAGTGGAATAAAAGTGACTGATGGCAGGGGCATAGGCAGGGGTAACTATTTGATATAGTCCATGATCGTTCCCAAGCTGTAGATGACAAAAGCAATGAACAAAGTAAGGATCTAGAGAAATAGCATTCCAAGCAGCGGAAAACCTGACAGTGAGAACTATGTAATTTATGAATCAGAAGTTCATTATTCTATTTATTTAAGCACAGTGATGTCAAAAATTCATCCAGATATATAGAAAAACAAACATAACCTCAGATTGCTATGTTCTGAAGGGGCTTAATACTACCACATCAAACATTTCCTTTTCAATTTCTGACCAACCACTCCCTTCCCTCCAAATCAGACCTCCAATAACTATTCTTAAGGGTACCTGGATAAATTATTAAACGTGAGGAAGGTTCTAGTGTATTTAGGGTAAGGTTCCATAATTTATGATGTATTTACATTGTACCTGCATGTAGCAGTTTGATATTGTTTATGAATTCCAAAAATAGATATTGGACTATATTTGTAAACTGGTCTGTTACTCTGGGCATATTAGAATATATCAGATTCAGAGGTTTCACTTTTACTTGATTACATAATGATTAAGGCTTTTATTGTGTCATGTCAGGAGGACATTGAGTCCCTGCCTCCTTGGTGGACAAGGACTCACAGAGAAACTGCACCACAGAGAAAGGAGGTTGGAGATTTGAGCTGGAGCCCTGGGAAGTAAACACACAGAAGAAGAACAAGAGGAAGAGACAGTGCCATAGACACGGCAGAGGCCTTGGGAAGAGAGACGAGCCGTTTGCCTGATAGTTCACAGCTGGCCTTGTGGAGAGAGCAGAGCAGCTGAGCCCAGAGAGAAACAAGTCCCAAGAAAGGGATGAGACTTGTCCCAGCCTACAGCTGATATTGGAAGAAGCTGGGACCATGGAGCCTTAAGAGGAAGATGAAGACTTGAACCCTTGCAGATGTCGGCAGCCATCTTGCTCCAACACGAGGGAACAGACTTTGGTGAGGGAAGTAACCTATGCTTTATGGCCTGGTAACTGTAAGCTTCTACCCCAAATAAATACCCTTTATAAAAGCCAGCAGATTTCTGGTATTTTGCATCAGCACACCTTTGGCTGACTAATACACTACATAATAAAAAGAGTAGACAAGTTAACCAGTTGTAGCCAGCCAACAATTAGGCAAGAAGGCTGGAACCTGGAGATAGTGGGTAGTTGATGGTGAACAGAAATAGTCAAATAACTTTGTCTTTTTATTCTTTAACATAACTGACCATTCTTTTTTACATAAAAAAGTAACTTGGGTAACCAAAAAATAAAAATAAAAAACTAACACCTTTACCTACTAAAATATGTAGCCTAAAAGTATTCATGAAATTGAATTTTTTATTATTTTTCACAATTTTTGGCTGAAGTTCAATGAGCGTGCTAATCATAGTTCATAATTTGATGTATTTCCCCTGAATGCCATATTATTTCATAAAAAAAATTTCAGAAGTAAATTCAAAGATATTCCTATATTTTGGTCTGTCATATAAATATTCAAGGGAGTGAGTTATAAAATTAGTGAGTTCAGCAAATTACAGGAAATGAGGAATATGGTCTCTGAGATGACACAATCATTTGGAATAATATTGGAAGGAAATTAACCTAGCCAGAAGTCAACAAAACTCTGATTTTCCAAAATTCATGCAACATGAAAGTTTATTTATTACTATTGCACAATTTCTCCAGTATTTTGGGGATATTGTTGCTGGTACTGGTGATCAAGCATTGAGGCAAATAATTTGGTTGTGAGTTGAGACATATAATGAACACACACATGCATATTTATCTTTCTTTGGTGAACAAATAGGATGGATATTAAACATATCATATTTCTTATTTACTTTGCATAATTTTACATTTCCCATGTCAACCTGACATTTGATCTCTCTTTTGCTTGTGATTTTATATATTTCATTTTTTTAATCTATCACAGAAAACCATGTCTCTATTTCGCTTACAGAAATATATAGCATAAGACAGCTGTCAAATAAATTTACTTTTCAATAAAGTAACCATGTCTTAATTACATTCTAAACATAGAAATAGTTATTGATATTTGATTTTCTACTCCCCATACGTGTAACTATTGTAACATCAATGTCATCACAAGGTTCAAACAATAAAAAGAGCTTGTAATACATTTTTCAGGATACGTTCAGGTATGTTCAAGATATGCAATACACAGTTGGGGCCATCTGCCCCATGTGATCTAAGCCCCCTCTCAATTAGAGGAAGAGTGGGCATCACCAGCACAGAATTCTCAGGATTGGAGAATGGGCGATGGACTAGAGTAGACTTACAGTTGTTCTACTGTAGACTTGTTGTGATCCTAGCAATGGAAGAACTTTTATCATGGATGTGGAGGCAGTGGCCACTGGAGGTTCTGAGGGGACGGGGAAGGAAAAATAGGGGTAATTTGGGAGTATTTTTGGAACTTGGGAATTATCCTGAATGACATTGCAATGACAGATACAGACCATTGTATATCTTGTAATAACTTGCAAAAATGTGTGGAAGAGAGTGTAAACTACAATGTAAACTATAATGCTCCAAGATGTGTTCATAAATTGTGGCAAATGTTTCACACTAATGAAGGATGTTGGTGATATGGGAAAATGTGGGAGGGCTAGGGAGCGAGGCATATGGGAATTCCCTATATTTTTTGTGTAACATTTGTGTAATCTAAGTTTCTTTAAAAAAACAAAAAAATTAAAAACTATATTAAAAAAACCACAATTGGGTAGCAAATGTCAAAAAACACAGTTCAGTGGGATTAAACAAATAGGGGAATCATGGGCTCTCATTTTTTATCTGGGAAGTTCTGGAGTAGAATGGACTTCAGCTTTGGTTACTCCAGGGAGTCAAGAATCTTATCAAGACCCAGTTCACCTGTATCAGCTTCATGCCAAGGATGGCTAGGTTGCCAAATGGCTGAAGAAGTTCCAGGTTTCCCATCTACAAACACATATTTCAAAAAAGAATTACTTCCTCCCAGTGTACCATGCTCAATCTGGAGAGTCACCCATTTGAAACTAACTTAGGAGACCTGACTTGGACTAAACCAACAGCCACAGTCAGAGAAATGGAAGATGCTAGTTGAATTCAGACAATTAGGGGTGGAGTCAGGTGAGTTTTTGCCAAAGTACTTGGTCTGTGCAGGGGAAGGTTAGATGTCTGAAGTGAAATCTGAGTACTACTAGGAAGGAGGAAGGATGAAATTAAAAGATAGCCAATAAATGTGGACTACTGATGGATCTTTACCCCTTGCAGGTATGTCCCATTTTACATTACCTAATATCACTTCACAAGTCTGTCTTCCTCATTAGATTGTGAATTTTTTGAAGACAGGACCTATACTTCAAATTTGTATATTTCTAATGTATGTCTCGTTGCTTGGCAAAGTAGGTACTGAATAAATATTTGCTAAACGAATAAGCAATCACAGGAAAATAGATGATATGCATATGATTTTATTTCTGTCATTTAAGGTCTTGCACAAAAATGATGTTTGTTTTCTCTGAATTCTCAATGTACAGTAAAACTTCTCATGATAGCAACTTACACTTTTTTTTTTCCTGAGGTACCAGGCCAGGGATTGAACCCGGGACCTTATACATGGGAAGCTGGTGCTCAACCACTGAGCCACATCAGTTCCACTGAGTTGATTTTTTCTGTTTGTTTGGTTGTTGTTGTTGTTATTGTTGTTTTTTAAGAGGCACCAAGAACTGAACCCAGGACCTCCCATGTGGGAAGGAGGCACTCAATCGCTTGAGCCACATCCACTCCCCAGTTTACACTTTTATATCCATTTGCCTGCCTACAAAATCACCCCTTAATACACGGCATTCTGGCCACCACCCCAACAGCTCCACTGAAATTTCTCTCACTGAGGTCATTAATAATTTTCTGATTGATTAACTTGTATCATTTACAGTGTTGATCATCTGCTGTATCTTGAAATCATCTCCTCTCTTACAACCCAGTACTGCTCTCTCCAGCTTCTTCCACTACCTTTCTTATTCTTCATTAATTGGTGCCTCTTTCTCAGCTTACCAATTAAGTTTTGGCCTTCCTAAGTTTCTTATTGCTCTAAACATACTCTACTTTTCTAAGAGATGGGCCTGCATTGTCCTCTGATCTGTATTACCAACTTCTCATACACATTCTAGTTGAAATTTTCCTGGTATCAGAATGGATTTACTAGTTAGAGAATACTCTCAACTACTGTCTTCAATTGTTCAGAGTTCATTCTTTCAAGCACAATATTCTGTAGTGTTTGTTATTTTTTTTCCATTGCATTAGCTATCTTTGTTTCAACTGGGTATTTACAAATATCTTCAATCCTCATGTGGCAAGGCTATTATAGTTTCTTCACAATATGCCTGCAAAATGCCTTTTGTGGCTCTGATAAAAAGGATGGACATAAAGAGATCTCTGATTTCATGTGGAAATATAGCTACAGGTTGCCTGAAAAGCTAACGTTATTCAGAAACTTTATCTTCTATGGCTGTTTCTTTTCCCAATCAGCTATTCCACTGGGTGTAACAGCTAGCCATAAAAAAGTCACCACCTTTGACAATAAAAAGTTGACTAGACATAAATTTGCTGTATAACTATGCAACACTATAACTGCACAATATTTATGTTAAGCCAGGAAGTATAACTCATTGTGAATCTTTGAGTTCATAATTTCTACTAATCTCTGCAAAAATGGAAGTCCTTTGTACTGCTGGTTGACCAAGATGGTGGTATAAGATGCAATAGAGTTTTGTTCCCTCACAGAATCTTTGAACAACTAGAAAAACTTCCTCAAAACTCCAGAAAATAGCTAAATTGATGCAGTAACAAGGCAAGTGCCAAATCAAGGAAAAAACAGCTTTACAAACAGTGTGTGTTGTAGTTTGAGGCCTTTGTGGACCCCAGGAAAGACCATGTCCTTAGAGTTAATCCATTCCCCGCAAGGGAAAGATGAAAGATCACTTCATAGTACAAAACAGCAAAGACTAACACTTCTACCTTTTGTGGATGTGAACCTATTGTAGGAGGGACCTTTTATTAGATTACTTCAGTTAAGTAATCTAATTCAGTTAAGGGTATTTGATTAGATTACTTCAGTAGGGTGTGACCCAAGGTGGATTTTAATCCTCTTACTGAAGTCCTTTATAAATGAGATGAATACAGAGAGAAAATCAGGGGCTGAGAGAGAGGAAGCCACAGAAGCTGAGATAGAAAGCCACAGATGGAGCAGCCAGAAGCTGAAAGCAACAGAGTCCTGAGGAGAAGGCAGAGACTGGCAGATGCCACCATTTGCCTTCCCGTGTGATAGGAGTTCAGGATTGCCCACATCTGGTCTTTGGGGAGAGAGCATCACTTGATAATGCCTTGATTTTGGATTCTTTTCTCAACCTCAGAACTCTAAGCTTGTAAGTCAATAAACCCCCATTGTAAAAGCCAACTCATTTTTGATATATTGCTTTTGGCAGCTTTTAACAAACTAAAATAGTAGGAGAATCTTGTGGCATTCTTCCTAGCTCCTTCCAAAAGCCCCCCTCCCTATCACTGTGTGGAGCTAGCTTGCACTCCCATTTTGGGCCACTGACACTGTTCTGGAGGGAGCAGAGTAGCCACTATGAGCATACTGGGTGCCTGTATGTTAGTACAAATCTATCATGGCAGCCTGAAAGCCTGAACCAGGAAATACATCTCTGGCTCACCCTCTGAAAACTTGGTTTGAAGGCAGAAGTAGTTTTCAGACAGCTAAAGCAGTAAAAAAAATAAGTCAAAGTGTCCTAGGGCAAGTGATTACTGGCTTTAAGACATAAAATAGAGTACCTGGGGAAGGGGGAAAGTCTATTTCTTAGGGAGAAGAGGAAACATTCCGATTACTCTAAACTGGGGAAATCCTATGGCCACAAGCAAGCATAAACCCAAGAAAAGAGGCAGGCTCAGAAAAGATGGAGATGATTCTGTGCTTCATTTCACCTCAGGGCAAACTTATTGGTAGGAGGGCTAAACTGTAAAGAAGAGCAACAGCCAATATAGAGGCAATTTGTAAAGACTTTCAAAGTTATTTTTAAATCATTATTATTATTGCATTTGTTTGTTTATCTTTGTTAGCTCCTGCCACTCAAGGAAATTTCTGTCATTTCACTAGATGCATGCAAACATAAGGAACAGAGAAACAAGGGACTAAATCCCAGAGTTAAATTGCTAAGGTATTAAAATATACAATGTGCAACCAAAGATTACAAGACAAAGAAATGGGAAATGATATCCCATCCAAAGGAATAAGATAAAAATCCAGAAACAATAAAAGAAAAAGAGCAGAACTTGGACATAACAGAAAAAGACTTTTAAAAAATGATCTTCAGCATGCCTAAGGAGATAAAGGAAAACATGGAGAAAGAACTAAAGAACATCAGGAAAATGATGAGTCAACAGTATGAGAATCTCAATAAAGGCATAGAAATTTTAAAAAGGAACCAAATGGAAATACTAGAGATAAAGACCACAAAAACTGAAATGAAAAATTCCCTAGATGGTATCAACAGATTGGACATGGAAAAAGAAGTCATAATTGAGTTCAAAGAAAATAAAATTGAAATGATTCAAACTGAGAAGCAGAAAAAAAAAAAAGAGAACAAAAAAAAGAGAACAGAAGGGGGTGGATGTGACTCAAATGGTTGGGCATCCATCTCCCACATGGAGGGACCTGGGTTCAATCACTGGGAACTCCCGGTAAAAATAAAGAAAAATATAGAAGGTGCGCAAGCCTCCAGGCCATATGCGTGGGTACTCCGTCAGGCCCCGTGAACGGGTGAGCCATGCAGCAAGATGATGGTGTAACAGGAGAGTGACACAAGGGAGAATCAAGATGAGACGTGCCAAAAAGCCAGGAACTAAAGTGTCACAAGTGTAGGATGCCTCTCTCCCACATCGGAGGTCCCCAGGATTAAATACTGGTGAAGACAAGAGGAGAAGGATGAGAAAAGAGGGCAGGAAACAGACACAAAAACAGCAAAAACAGGGAGAGGGGGTAAAAATGGATAAAAGTAAATAAATAAATAAATAAATGTTTTTTTGTTTTTTTTTAAGTGAACAGAGCCTAAGAGTCCAGTGGGACACCATCAAGGATACCAATGTACTCATTATGGGATTACTGGAAGTAGAAGAAAGAGAGAAAGCAGCAGAAGGAATATGTAAAGAAATAATGGCAAAAAACGTCCCCAATTTAACAAGATATGAATTTACACATTCAAGAAGCTCAATGAAACCCAAAAGGATAAACTCAAGGAAAGCCATGCCAAGATACATAATAGTCAAGCTGTTGAATTCCAAAGACAAGGAAAGCTGCAAGAGAAAAGAAACATGTTATTATAGGAAGCCCAAATAAGATTAAGTGCCAATATCTCATCAGAAACCACAGAGTCAAGAAGACAGTGGGACAAAATGTTTAAAGTGCTGAAAGAAAACAATTTCCAACCAAGAATTTTATATCCAGAGAGACTGTTTTTAAAAAATGAGGGAGAGATTAAGACATTGCCAGATAAACAAAAGCTGAAGGAGTTCATCACCACTAGACCTGCCCTATAAGAAATACTAAGGGAGTTTTTCAGACTGAAGGGAAAGGACACTAGACAGTAGAGGGAAGCAGCATAAAGCAATAAAGACCTTGGTTAAAGGTAATCATATGGCAATTCTACATGGCAGTACATTGCTACTGTATTTTTTGGTATGTAACCCCACTTTTCACTTTTTACAGTTTCTAAAATACAATTACATAAAAATCATGGTAAATCTACATGGACCAAAATATAATAAAGATAAGATCTTTAATCAGTTCAGCAAAAATATAGATGGACAGAGGAGGTATAGGAACAGTGTACATGTAGGCAATTGAAATTAAATTGGTATCAAATCAAATGTGACTTATAAATTTAGGATGTTAAGTTTAAGCTCCATGGTAACCACAAAAAATATATATAAAATATATATACAGAAGGAAATGAGAAGGTACTGAAAATGGTAAAATAAAAAAAAAATTAATATGAAAGTAGGCATAAATGGAAGAATTGAGGGACAAAAAAGGTTTAAGACTAACAAAAACCAAATAGCAAAATGACAGAAGAAAGTCCTGCATTATTAGTAGTTAACTTGAAATGTAAATGGGTTAAATTCTCCAGTCAAAAGGCAGAGATTGTCAGAAGGAATAAGAAAGCATGAGTCAACTATATGCTGTTTATAATAGACTAAACTGAAATTCAAAGACGCAAGTTGTTTGAAAGTAAAAGTTTGGAAAAATATATTGTGCAAAAGGAACCAAAAGAGAGCTGGTGTAGCTATGCTAAATATAGGAACTAGGGCTATAAAACTCCCAGAAGAAAATGTAGGGAAGCCATATTCAAAATCTTGTTAGGCAATGGTTTATTAGGCTTTATACCCAAAGCACAAGCAGCAAAAGAAATAATAGGTAAATGGGAGCACCTCAAAATTAAAAACTTTTGTGCATCAAAAGATTTTTGTCAAAAAGTAAAAGACAACCTACTCGATCAGATAAGAGTTTAATATCCAGAACATAAAAAGAAATCCTACAACTCAGCAATAAAAAGACAAACAACCCAATTAAAAAATGGGCACAAGACTTCAATAGACATTTCTCCAAAGACATATATGAATGGCTAAAAAATCACATGAAACAATGTTCAACATTACTAGCTATTAGAGAAATGCAAAACAAAACCACAATGAGACATTATTTCATACCCACTAGAATGGCTACTATTTAAAAAACAGTAGGAGAGGATGTAGAGAAATAGGAACACTCACTAATTGTTGGTGGGAATGTAAAATGGTGCAGCCACTGTGGAAGACAGTTTGGCTGTACCTCAGGAAGCTAAGTATAGAATTATCATATGACCTGGCAATACTGCTATTAGGTATATACCCAGAAGAATTGAAAGCAGGGACTTGAACAGACATTTGCACACTGATGTTCAGAGCAGCATTATTCACAATTGTTAAAAGATGGAAGCAACCCAAGTGTCCATCAACCAATGAGTGGATAAACAAAATGTGGTATATACATACAAGGAAATACTATTTAGCCATAAAAAAGAATGTAGTATTGATGCATGTGACAACATGGATGAAAGTTGAGGAAAATCTTTTGAGTGAAATAAGCCAGACACACAAAAAACAAATATTGTATGATCTCACTTATATGAACCAATTTTTTAATAAGCAAACTTGTAGAGTAAGAATCAAGAATACATGGGATAGATTCATGTTAGAGCATGGAGAGTTGATGGTTAACTTCCACAGAATATTTCTTTAGGCTGATGGCAAAGGTTTGGAAATAGATGGTGGTGGTGGTAGTTATATAATTAACTGCACTGAATTATATAGGTGGATATGGCTAAAAGGGGAAACAAGGTCGGTATGCTATTAGAATAAAAATTAAATGATAAAATATGAAGCTGTATGTCTTAGTTTGCCAAAGGTTGCCAATGCAAAAGTACCAAAACTGGTTGGTTTTTATAATGGGAATTTTATTAAGGGAATATCTTACAGTTTTGAGACCATGAAATTTCCAAATCATGGCATCAACAGAGATGCTTTCTCACTAAAGTTGGCTACTAGAGACCCTGGCTCCCTGCCACATGGTGAGGCAAGATGGTGGGTCTGCAGTGATCTCTACTTTCTTCTGGATCTCAGCTGTGGGCTATCAGGCATATGGCTTGTCTCTTCAGCCTTGAGCTGCTCCATGGGCTCAACCTCTTGGGGGCTACATGCTTAAGTTTTGGCAGCTAGCAATCTTTAAGTCTTCTCTCACATGGCAGGATCAAAATGTCAGCTTCCTTTCTCTATGTGTCTCTCTGTGTGTTTTCAAGTTATATTAGAACCAGCAAGAGGGTGGAGACACAACCTGAGTCATATCTCACTGATGTAATCCAATCAAAAGCATTCTAATCAAGGTCACTTAAAATCTAATGCAATCAAAGGGTCTCATACCAACAAGAATGGGTTAGTGCAAAAACATAATCTTTTTTTGGATTCACCAGACTCAAACTGTCACACTACATAACACAGTGAACCCTATTGTAAATGCTAGACTATAGTCAATACTACTATAGTATACATTACTATATTAATATATACTATAATATAGTAATAGTAATAGTATTATGTAGTAATAGTATAAGAATATAACTATAAGAATAATATAGTAATAGTATAAGAATGTTCTTTCATGGATTTTAACAAATGTATGACACTAATACAAGGTGTTAATAATAGGGTGATACATGGGGAAAATACACCTAATATGAACTATGGACAATAGTTAATAGTACTATTTTAATAATCTTTCATCAATTGTAAAAAAGGTTCCAACTGTTTAAAAATAATCAATTACCAAAAAAGTGCTATCATCAATTGTAACAAATATTCCCAACCAATGCCAGGTTGGTGGTGGGGTGGTAAATGGGAATCCTGTATTTTATCCATGATTGTTCTTTAAACCCACAACTTTTATAATAAAAATTTTAAACACACACACACAAAAAAAAAACTGTAGGAAAAGTTTGTTACACCCTTGCTGACCCTTCCTCTATCCCTTTCCCTGCCCAGTGGGGAGCCAGGCTGCATTCCCATTGTGATCCCTGGACTGTTCTGGAGGGAGCTGACTAACTCTTATGCCCATACTGGGGTGCCTGTATATCCCTGTCAATAAATTTTAAAAAGAGAAATGAAAGGGAGACATTACTACTAACCATACAAAAATACAAAGGATTGTTAGAGGACACTATGAACAACTGTACAACAACAAATTAGAAACTGAGATGAAATGGACAACTTCCTAGAAACACAGAAACTACCTAGAAGAAACAGAAGATCTTAAAAAAAAAAAACCCACCCAATAACAAGTAAAGGGATTAAACCAATAATCAAAAACCTCCCAACAAAGAAAAATCCAGGAACAGAAGGCTTCACTGGTGAATTTTACCAAAAGTTCTAAGTAGAATTACCATCAACACTGATCAAACTATTCCAGAAAGTTGAAGAAGAATGAACACTCCTAACTCATTCTGAAGGCTATGTTACTCTAATACCAAAGTAAGATAAAGATTCCACAAGAGAAGAAAATTGTAGACTCCCTTTTGAATAAAGATGCAAAATACATTAACAAAACTACTAGCAAACTAAGTCTAATAGCACATTAAAAGAATTATGCACCATGATCAAGTGGAATTTGTCTTAGGTATGCAAGGGTGGTTCAACATAAGATAATTTATTAATATAATATACCACATTAATAGATGGAAGGAAAAAAATACATGATAAATTCAATTGATGCAGAAAAGATATTTGACAAAATTCAGCACACTTTCTTGATAAAAATACTCAGAAAACCAAGAATAGAAACAAACTTCCTCAAAGGGCATATATGAAAACCCACAGATAATCTCATGCTGATGGTGAAATTCTGAAATCTTTCCCTCTAAGATCAGGAACAAGAGAAGGAGGCCCACTGTCACACTGTTATTCAACACTGTATTGGAAGTCATGGCCGGAGCAATTAGGTAATAAAAGAAGTAAAAGGCATGCAGACCAGAGTGGAAGAAGTAAAACTTTCCTATTAGCAGATGACTTGATAAAGAAAATCCAGAAAAATCCACAACAAAGGTATTAGAGCCAATATATGAATTCAGAAAAGTGGTGGGATATATAAGCAACATACAAAATCAGTAGTTCTATACACTATACACCAGTAATGAACAATCTAAAGTGGAAATCAAGGAAAATTACATTTAAAGCATGAATTATTTACTGTGGCAGTCAATGAGATCCTGCTAGGACATGCGGGGCTCTTGAGGGTTCTAGAGACATCTAGACACTGTAAGCAGGGCAGACAATCTCAGGAATTCAGCACTCTGTCAGTGGGCCTTACTTTGGAATTTATGTTCCCCAATGTAACAGAATTAGACTCATTTATAATTTTCCTACCCATGGCTCTTCTGCCCCTTTTATTTGAACCTATAACTAGCAATATATTTATTAAATATATGTCCCAGAAACTTAAGTCTTTGGTCTGTTCATATGTTAGTTGAGCTCTGAATCTCTGCAACACCTACTCTCCAGTTTATTGGACTTACCCAGGACAACTAACAAAAAGATGATGGTGGACAACACATCGCAAAAAACAGAGTATCTACAACTGCAAGCAAGACAGTTCCATCATCTGCCCCATGGGGTCTAAGACCCCTCTCTTTCAGAAACTGTGTGGGCATCACCATCCCCAAATTCTCAAGATTGGGTAATGAACAATGAACTAAAATAGACTTAAATTTGTTCTATTATTATTCTATTATAGACATTATTATTCTAGCAGTGGAAGAACTTGTGTCATTGATATAAAGATAGTGGCTACCAGAGGTTCTGAGGGGAGGGAGAGGGAAGAATAGTTGTACCATGGGGCATTTTGGGGACATTGGAATTATCCTGCATGACATTGCAATGACAGATACAGGCCATTATACATTTTTTCAAAACCTATAAAATTGTGTGGGGCAAAGTGTAAACCATAATGTAAACTGTAGTTTATGGTTAGCAGCAATACTTCAATATGTGTTCATTAATTGTAACAAAGGTACCACACTAATGAAAGATGTTAATGGGGGAAAGTGTGGGAGGGGGAGGAGGTGGGGTATAAGGGAATCCCCTATATTTTTGATGTAACATTTATGTAATCTAAAGCTCCTTTAAAAATAAAAAATATTAAGAAAACATGAACTGAAAGAAACAAATACCCAGGAATAAATTTATACAAGTATGTATAGCACCTGTACATGGAAAATTGCAAAATCTTGTTGAAAGAAATCAAAGAAGAGTGAAATAAATGGAAAGACATTTATTTGGTTTGGAAAAGTAAATATTCTTAAGATGTCAGTTCTATACAGAACAATTTCCAGATTTCATAAAATAATCAAAATTCCAACAACTTTCTTTGCAGAAATGGAAAAGACAATCATCAAATTTATATGAAGGATAAGGGACCTGGACTAGCCAAAACCAACTTGAAAGAAAAGAATGAAATTGGAAGATAAACACTTCTTGATTTTAAAACCTGTTACAAAGCTATAGTGATCAAAACAGCATGGTACTGGCACAGATACAGACATTTAGACCAATGGAATCAAATAGCTAGTTCAGAAATAAACCCACACATCTATGGCCAACTGATTAAGGGTGCCAAGTCCACTCAATGGGGAAAGTATATAAATGGTCCTGGGAAAGCTGGGCATCAATATGCAAAAGAATGAAGGTATACCCCTACCTTATAACATATAAAAAATTAACACAAAATGGATCAAAGACCTAAATATAAGACCCAAAACTATAAAACTACTAAGAAAATATATGCAAATATCTTCAGGATCTTCTGTTAGGGCATTTGTGGTTATTTGAAGCTGTATGTACACCAAATAAACATGTTCTTAAATCTAATCCATTCCTGTGAGGCTACTTCAGTTAAACTGTGACCCACCTCATACAGGATGGGTCTTAATCCTCTTACTGCAGTTTTTTCTAAACAGAATGAATACATGAATTCAGAAAGAGAAAGAGAGAAAGCCATGGAAGCAAGAAACTTGAAATCTATGAAACCCAACAGAGAAGCTTGAGACAAGCAGATACTACCACATGGCAGAGGAGCCAAGCGTTTCCGGCAGCTGGTCTTTGGGAAGAAAGCATTGCTTTGATTATGCCTTGATCTGGACGTTTTCTCAGCCTCAAACTGTAAGGCAATAAATTCCCATTACTATAAGGCAACCCATTTCATGGTATCTGCTTTAAGCTTTCTAAAACAGATTTTGGTACAAGGAGAGTGGGGTGCTGCTATGGCAAATACCAAAAATGTGGAAACAGCTTTGGAGTTGGGTAATAGGTAGAGACTGGATAAATTGTGAGGTCTTGATAGAAAGCCTAGATTGCTTTGAAGAGACTGTTGGTAGAAACATGGACAATAAAGGTACTTCTGATGAGGCCATAGACAGAAATGATGAATGTGTCATTAGAAAATGGAAGAAAGGTGACCCCTGCTTTAAAGTGGCAGAGTGCTTGGGAAAATTGAGTTCTGATGTTGGATGGAAGGCAGAATTTGAGAGCTAGGAGCTTGGATATTTGGCTGAGGAGATTTCCAAGCTAAATGTGGAAAGTACAGTCTGGTTTGTCCTTGCAGCTAATAGTAAAATGTGAGAGGAAGTGGATAAGCTGATAACTGAACTCCTAGGCAAAAGGAAACCAGAAATTGATGGTTTAGAAAATTTTATGTTTCTGGAAAGTGAGGTCCCAAAGAGTAGTGTTCCATGGGAGCCTTTAACTGATGCAGTTATTCAGGAAGGATCTGTGGAAAGTCCAAATGTCTAATGGTTTGGACTCCTGTGCACTACATGTAAAACCAGCAAGTATTTTGCAAGATCTGTATGAACAGAACCACTGACAGCCTGGACTAAATGGGGCAAAAAGGGACAGACTGAAGGAAAACTCACTTCAAGGGCAGAGCCATGGGCACTGAGGTCTGGACCAAAGACATCTTCTTGGGTCAAGAGAACAGATACACTCATGTATATGAAAAGGGTGAGTATGCCCTAGCACTTGGAAAGGGTAGGCCTTCTGCCCCATTGTTCAGGAAGAGTGCTGTTGCCCCAGTCTTCAAAGGGAATGAAGCCTATTTCCTCGGAATTGTGGAGAGCTTAGTCACCACCTCATTGTTCTGAGAGGGTTGAGCCTATGCCCCAGAGATTGCAGAGAGTCTGGCCATCACCCCAATGCCTGAAAAGGGTGGAACCGTCACCTCAATGTTCAGGCAGGGAGTACATGGCCACTGCACTAGCACTTGGAAATATTGGGGCTGCCAGTCCATCAGGCTCAGAGGACAAAACATTGTTCCATAGATGGCAGTCAGACCTTGAAATCTAATGGAGTATGCCCTGCAAGGTTTCAGAATTGTTTGGGATCCATGACCCCTGTTTTTGTTCTAATTTATCACTATGGGAATGGGAATTTTTACCCTATGCCTGTCCCAACTTTATATATTGGAAGCAGATAAATTGTTCTTGAGGTTTCACAGGTCTACAGATGGAGGGGAATTGTGCCCCAGGACAGACTACAACTATAATCTTTTTGGAAATGACTTAAGGCTATTGGGATATTGTGATGGAATGAATGCATTTTTCATGTGGAGAGAATATGTCTTTTGGGGTCCAGAGGGTGGAATGTGGTGATCTGATGCTCTTTGTACCCCAGAAAAACATGTTCTTAAATCCAATCCATTCCTGTGTGTGTGGACCCATTGTAAGTAGGACTTTTTAATGAAGCTACTTCAGTTAATGTGTGACCCACCTCATATAGGATGGGTCTCAATCCTTTTATTGGAATCACTTTTAAACAGAATGAAGAGAGAGAGAGAGAGAGAGAGAGAGAGAGAGAGAGAAAGCCATGGAAGAAAGAAGTAGAAAGGAATGAAACCTGGCAGAGAAGGAAGAGACCAGAAGACCCACCACCATGTGCCTTGCCTGTGGCATAGGAGCCAAGGATCACCGGCAGTTGGTCATCAGGAAAAAAAAAACATCACCTTGATGATAGCTTGATTTGGACATTTTCTTGGTTTCAAATTGTATGCTAATAAATTCTCATTGTTTTAAGCAAACCCATTTCATGGTACCTGCTTTAAGCAGCGTAGGAAACTAAAAAAGCATTGGTTTCTTGGACTTTGCTCCAACAGCAAATGCAGCAAAAGAAAATATAGATAAATGAAACTTCATAAAAATTAAAAAACTTTTGAGCATCAAAGGGCTTTGTGACAAAAGTGAAAAGACAACCTACAGAATGGTAGAAAATATGTGGCAACCACACATCTGATAAGGGTTTAATATCAAAATATATAAAGAAGTCCTACAATTAAACAACAAAAAGACAACCCAATTTTTTTTAAATGGTCAAAAATGTGGATAGACATTACTCCAAAGAAGATATACAAATGGCCAATAAGCACATGAAAACATGCTCAACATCATTAACTCTTTGGGAAATGCAAATCGAGACCACAATGAAATCCCATTTCACACCCAATAGAATGCCTACTAATAAAAATATGGCAAATAAGAAGTGTAGGAGAAGATGTGAAGAAATTGGAACTTGTTCATTGTTGGTGGGAATGTAAAATGATGCAGCCACTATAGAAAACATTTTAGCAATTCCTCAGATAGTTAAGTATAGAATTACCACATGACATGGCAATTCCATTTTTAGTTAAATACCCCCAAAAGAATTGAAAGCAGGGTCTCAAACAGATACTTGAATCCTGTTGTTCATAGCAGCATTATTCACAATTGTACAATGATGGAAACAACCCAAGTGTTCATCAATAGATGAATGGATAAACAAATGTGGTCTATTAATAGGCTCAGTAAGCTACCAGGGGACAGGCTGGGGAATAGGGAGTTAAGGATTAAAAGGTACATAGTTTCTATTTGACACATTGCAAAAGTTTTGGAAATGGATGGCAGTGATGGTAGCACAACTTTGTGAATATAATTAAAATCACTGATGTATATATTTAAATGTAGTTAAAGGGGGAAATTGTAGATTGTATATATATTACTAGAATAAAAGTTTTTAAAAAAATCCGTGAAACTGCACAACAGAAACAGTGAATCCTAAGTTAAACCATGGACTATACAGCTAATTGTACAGTTATAAAAATGTGCTTTCATCAATTTTTTAATTTGTAAAATGCTTTTATTTATTGTTTTAAGGCTTCTATATATCATATGCCCTACTGCACAGGTGTTCAAACTTCAGTATGTAAGAGAATCTCTGGAGAAGCTTGTTAAAACTGCACTTCCAAGGCCATATTCCTAGATATTCAGATTCAAAGATTTGGGATGGAACCCCTTTTTTCAAAAAGCAATTTTATTAAAACATATTCATAAATCATACAATTAATCTAAAGCATACAATCAATGGCATTTGGTATAATCACAAAGTTGTGCATTCATCACTTCCATCGACAGAGCATTTTCATTACTAAAAAAAAAAAGAATAAAAAACAAAAACAAACAAACAAATAAACATAAAAAACCCTACCCCTTAGTAGTCACCTTTCAATCTTTCCTTTTCCTGCCATATATAACTGCTAATATATTTCCATCTCTTTAATTTATTTGTATTTATATTTTGCATAGATGGAATCAAACAATATGTAATACTTTTGTCTAGTTTCTTTCACTTAGCATTTTCCTTTTTATTTTTTTACCATTGATGAAAGATTAGTAATAAATTACTATTTGCCACTATCCACAGTGTGTTTTGGTTGTATTTTGCCCAAATATCATCCTGGTATTAACTTCTGGTAACGTTAACATACATTTGTTCTGTTTCAGAGAAAAACATTCTCATATGTGCACTATTAACCATATTCATTTGTCACAAGAAGATTTGCTATACTATACAGTCCCATGTTTCATTTCATTTTTTAGCTTTCCTTCTAGTGATATACACATCCTAAGACTTTCCTTTTCAACTACTATCATACCCATATGTTAGCACTACTAAGTATGACCCCTATAATGTGCTTTCACCATTTCTATTCAATTCAAAACATTTACAAACAACTTTTTTTTTTTTTTTACTATTTCTGCACATATTAAACCTCAGCTTTCCATTCTCTAACCACATTATATTCCCTGGTTAATTATATTCCAGAAATTAACTCCATGAGTTTGCTCATTATATTTAGTTCATAATAGAGAAATCATACAATATTTGTCCTTTTGTGTCTGGCTTGCTTCACTCAAAATAGTGTCCTCCGTATTCATCCATGTTGTCATATGCTTCACGACTTCATTTCTTCTTACAGGCTGAATACTATTCCATCATGTGTATATAATAGTTTGTTTATCCACTCATCAGTTGATGGACACATGGATTGTTTCCATATTTTGGCAATTGTGAATAATGCCACTATGAACATTGATGTGCAGATGTCTGTTCATATACTTGCTCTCAGCTCTTCTGGGTGTATACCTAGTAGTGGTATTACTGGGTCACATAGCAGATCTGTATCTAACTTCCTTAGGAATCGCCAAACATGCTTCCGCAGTGACTGTATCATTCTACATTCCTACCAAGAGTGAATAAGCATTCCTATCTCTCCTCATCTTCTCTAAAACTTTTCATTTCTGTTTTTTTTTTAATAGTGGCCATTCTAGTAGGTGTGAAATGATATCTCATTGTAGCTTTGATTTGTATTACCCTAAAAGCCAGTGATGTTGAACATTTTTTTCACATGTTTTATCACCATTTGTATTTCTTCTTTAGAAAAATATCTATTCAGTTATTTTGTGCATTTTTAATTGGGTCATTTCAATTTTTATTGTTGAGTTGTAGGATGCCTTTATGTGTCATGGATATTTGACCCTTGTTGGATGTGTAATCTCAAATGTTTTACCCCATTGTGTTGGCTTCCTTCATACCTGCTTCACAAAGTCCTTTGAAGGGCTCAAGTGTTTAATTTTGAGGAGGTCTCATTTAGCTATTTTTTCCTTTCATTGCTAGTGCTTTGGGTCTAAGGTTTAAGACACCACCATGTAATACAACATATTGAAGATGTTTCCTTACACTACTTTCTAGGAGTTTTATGGTCCTAGCTTTTATGTTGAGGTCTTTGATCCATTTTGAGTTGATTCTTATATAGGGAGTTAGGGGTCTTCTTTCATTCATTTGGTTATGGGTATCCGGTTCTCCCTGTCCCATTTGTTAAAAAGACTGATCTGTCCCAGAAAAGTAGACTTGGTAGGCATATCAAAAATCAGTTGACCATAGAGGTGAGGGTCTGTTTCTGAATCTCAATTCAATTCCATTGATCAATGTGTCCATTTCTATGTCACTATCATGTTGTTTTGACCACTCTAGCTTTATAACACATTTCAAGATAAAGAAGCGTGAATTCTCTGACTTTGTTCTTCTTTTTTAGGATGTTTTTGGCTATTCAGGACACCTTTCCCTTCCAACTAAATTTGGTAATTGACTTTTCTATTTCTGTAAAGTAGATTTTTGGAATTTTGATTGGTATTGCACTGAATCTATAAATCAGTTTGGGTAAGATTGACATCTTCATGATGTTTAGTGTTCCAATCCATGAACATGGAATGTCCTTCCATTTGCTTATATCTTTGATTTCTTTTAGCAGTGTATTGTAGTTTTCTGAATACAGATCCTTTACATTCCTGATTAAATTAATTTCTAGATATGTGACTCTTTTTTTGCTATTGTAAATGGAATTTTTTCTTGATTTCTTCATCAGCTTTCTTATTGCTAGTGTATAGAAACGTGACTGATACTTGCCATTGATCTTGTATCCTCACACTTTGCTGAACACATTTATTATTTATAATAGCTTTGTTATAAATATTTTGGTATTTTCTAAATATAGTATCATGTCATCTGCAAATAGTGAGAGTTTTACTTCCTCCTTTCCAATTTGGATGTCCTTCATTTCTTTTTCTTGCCTTATTGCTCTAGCTAATACTTTTAGCATAATGGTAAATAACAGTGATGATAATGGATGTAGCAGTTTGGCATTATTTATGAATTCCAAAAAGAGATATTGGATTATGTTTGTAAACTGGTCTGTTCCTCTGGACATATTAGATTGCATTGGATTCAGAGGTTTCACTTTTACTTGATTAAATAATGAATAAGGCTTTGATTGGGCCATATCAGTAGTATGTTGAGTCCCTGCCCCCTTGGTGGGTGGAGATTCACAGAGGAAACAACACAGCAGAGGAGTTAGTTGGAGTTTTTGTATGCTGGAACCCCAGGAAGTAAACACACAGGAGAAGAACACAGAGGAATAGAGATGACTCCATAGACACGGCAGAGGCCCTGGGAAGAGAGAGAGCCTGATAGTCTGCAACTGGCCTAGTGGAGCCAACAGAGCAGCTGAGCCTGGAGATAAATAAGCCCCAGGAGAGAGATAAGACTTACTCCAGCCTACAGCTGATATTGGAAGAAGCTGGGACCATGGAGCAGTAAGAGGAAGAGGAAGGCTGGACCCTTGCAGGTGTCAGCAGCCATCTTGCTCCAGGATGTGGCAACAGACTTTGGTGAGGGCAGTAACTTACATTTTATGGCCTGACAACTGAAAGCTTCTACCCCAAATAAATACTCTTTATGAAAGCCAATAAATTTCTGATATTTTGCATCAACACCCCTTTGGCTGACTAATACAGTGGGCATCCTTGTCTTGTTCCCTATCTTAGAGAGAAAGCTTTTCGCCTCACCCCATTGGTATAATGTTGGCTGTGGAATTTCATATAACACTTTATCATGTTAAGGAACATTCCTTCCATTCCTATCTTTTGAAGTGTTTTTATTGAGAAAGGACTTTGGATTATGTCAAATGCATTTTCTGCATCAATTGGGATGATCATGTTTTTTAATTAATTAATTAATTAAATTTAAAGAAACTTCAGATTACATAAAAAATATAGGGGATTCCCATATGCTCCACTCCCCCCCCCCACATTTTCCCACATTAACAACATCCTTCTTTAGTGTGGCACATTTGTTAAAATTGATGAACACATATTAAAGCATTGCCGCTAACCATGGATTATAGTTTACATTATAGTTTACACACTGTCCCATGCAATTTTGTAAGTTATGACAAAATGTATAATGGCTTATATCCATCATGCAGTGTCATGCAGGACAATTCCAATATCCTGAAAATGCCCCCATATTACACCTATTTTTCCCTCTCCTTCCCCTCAGAACCTCCAGTGGCCACTGCCTCCACATCAATGATAAAAGCTTCCAATGTTAGAATAACAATAAGTTTATAGTAGAATAATAGTAAGGCTGCTTTAGTCCATTGTTCATTCACCAATCCTGAGGATTTTGAGATGGTGATGCCCACTCTGCCTAATTGAGAGGGGGCTTAGATCCCATGGGGCAAAAGGATGGAACTATCTTGTTTACAGTTGCAGACTCCCTCTGTTCCTTGGGATGGGCATTGTCCATCATCACCACCTTGCTAGTTGTCCTGGGTGAGTCCAGTGAACTGGAGAGTAGGTGTTGCAACCCTGCTGAGATTCAGGGTCCAACTGGCACATGGACAGACCAAAGATTTAAGTCTCTTGGACATACACTTATCAAGTATAGTACTAACTATAGGTTCAGATAGAAGGGGCAGATGACCCATGTGTAGGGAAACCACAAATGAGCCCAACTCTGTCACACTGGGGAGCATAAATTCCAAGGTAAGGTCCACTGGCAGGGCACCAAACTTCTGAGCTGTTTGCCCTGCCTATAATGTCTGGATGTGTCTTGAGCCCTCAGGAGCCCCACTATTTGAGGCACTATTTACTGTGGCAGTCAATGAGAACCTGCAGAGACGTGCATAGTGTAACCTCTGGAATGACCTCCCAACTCACTTTGAAGTCTCTTCACCATAAAAACTCATTTGTGTTTACCATTTCCCCCTTATGGTCAAGGTCTTTTTCCAGGTGCATTGCTAGTTGGCACTTGGTAATTATTCCTTAGGTCCAGGAAGGGTCAATCCCAGGAGTCATGTCCCACACAGCAGGGAAGGTAATGCATTCATATGCTGAGTTGGGCTTAGAGAGAGGCCCCATTTGAGCAACAAAGAGGCCCTCAAGAGGTAAATCTTAGGCAACATATACTACTAGGCTAAGTTTCAATTTCACAAGGAAAGGTTCATGAGTACATTCATCAATATCAAGGGACCAGCACAATGGTCCATTTTCCTTCGCTAGGCACCACCCCTGTACTCAGGGGATTCTTGCTGTCCTATTAGAAAATGTAGCAGAACTTCCCAGGATGGGAATTTGATAGTCTTTCAGTTATTGTGTGGATCTCCACCCACTGTGACAATGCCCCATGAAAACTTGAGCACATTCATCTGTCTTAGAGGCATGCCCCAGATGAACCCCCTCCCATGCATTCCCTCATCACTGACACCCTGAACCAATGATCTGCCCCACCACTGTTGTGACCCTTCTGTGATCCAAAACTTCTCCAAAGATGAAGCCAAGAAAATAACCAAATAAAAATAAGAAGAAAATGAAATAATGATAGTTTTAAAAATAACATATAAAATACCAAAGAATTTTTTTAAAAATTTAAATAATAAAAAAATGCTTTAGACATTATGTCTTTCATCATTGTAAGTACTGTTGTCTTGTATGTACAGTGACATTTTCTTCCATATATTCCCCCAGTGTCTTATCTTTTTTTCATTTTATTTTCAAAAAAGCTTTAAGTTACAGAAAAGTCACATACAGAGCTGGGGATTCCCACATACTCAGCACCCTCCCCCTTTTCCCCTCTCCACTATTAATAACATTTTACATGTAGGTGGTACATATGTTACAATTGATGTATAAATCTTGAAGCATTTCTACTAACCATGGTCAATGGTTTACTTTATGATTTACATTTTGGGCCATACAATTTTATAAATTTTTTTATTGCAAGATCATGCAGAACAATTCAAATGCCCCCCAAAATGCCCCATGTTCCATCTATTCTATTTTTCCCTCCCCTACCCCTCGGGACCTATGGGAACCACTAAGCCTCACTTTTTGAAGAAAAAGATTCAAAGTTACATGCAATATTGAAGGCTTGACATATTGGTCTTTCTTTTATTAGGCACTGCCTATGTTCTCGAGAGACTCTTATCCTTCTATTTGAGAGCATACATGACTCCCTAGGATGGGAGCTCAATATTTTCCTGTTTATTGTGTGGGTCTCCACCCACTGATATAACACACTATGACAAGATGATCACTTACATATTCCATAGAAGCCTGCCCCAGCTACACCCTGTCCTGTATGGCCTCCGCCCCCACATCCAACATCAGTATGTAAAAGTAATTCTCCCCTGCAATATTTGCTGGAAGAACATCCCAACATTGAAGTTTTAAGCGGGCAAATGCAAATCCCCAGAGTTCACCTGGTCCTTCCACTGACCCTCTTCCCAGTTCCATGGATAGATCAATCCAATCCCCTCACCCTACCTCCCCCCCCACAGACTAGCACTGCCAAACTCAATAGCATCGCTGCACCACTGTCATGCCCATCTACTTCACAACTGCACCCTTCCACCTTAACATAGATTTTGCCCATTGGGCATTGGCTCACAACCCTCCACTCTCCTGTAAACCTGTCTTCCAGACTCTAGCTCTGTGAGTGTGCTCAATTTGCATAATTCATATCAGTGAGGTCATGTAATATATGTCCTTCAGTGCCTGGCTTACTTCACTCAACATAAGGTCTTCAAGATTCATCCATGTTATCCTGTGTGTTAATATTGCATTCCTTCTTAGAGCTGAGTGATATTCCATTGTATGTATATACCACAATTTGTTTATCCATTCATCTGTTGATGGACATTTGAGTTGCTTCCAACTTTTGGCAATAGTGAATAATGCCACTATGAACATTGACGTGCATATATCTGTTCGTGTCCCTGCTTTCAGTTCTTCTGGATATATACCCAGGAGTGGGATTGCTGGATCTTATGGCAGTTCTATAGTTAGCTTCCTGAGGAACTGCCAAACTGTCCTCCATGATGACTGTACCATCACTCCAGCAGTGGAAAGTGTTCCCTTTCCTCCACATCCTCTCTAATACTTGTAGCTATCTGTTTTTTTAATTAGCCGCCAGTCTAATGGGTGTAAGATGATAGCTTATTGTAGTTTTGATTTGCATTTCCGTAATAGCTAGTGATGTTGAGCATCTTTTCATGTGCTTTTTAGCCATTTGCATTTCTTTTGGAGAAGTATCTATTCAAATCACTTGCCCATTTTTTAAATGGGTTATTTGTCTTTTTACTTTTGAGTTGTAGGATTGCTTTATATATGCTGGATATTAGGCCCTTATCAGATAGATGGTTACCAAATATTTTCTCCCATTGAGTAGTTCCCTACATTACCTTCCAGGAGATTTATGGTCTAGGCTCTTATATTTAGATCTTTGATCCATCTTGAGTTAATTTTTGTATAGGGCATGAAATGGTGGACCTCTCTCATTCTTTTGGATATGGATATCCAGTTCTTCAAGCACCATTTGTTGAACAAGCCATTCTCTCCCAGTTGAGTAGGCTTGGTGGCCTTGTCAAATATCAGTTGACTGTATATATGAGGATCAATATCAGAACATTCAGTTCTGTTCTATTGATCAGTATATCTATTTTTGTGCCAATACCATGCAGTTTTGACCACTATAGCTTTGTAGTATGTTTTAAAGTCAGGTAGTGTGATTCCTCCAATTTCATTTTCCCTTTTCACTATGTTTTGATTATTCAGGGTCCCTTGCCCTTCCAAATAAATTTCATAATTACTTTTTCCAATTCAGTGAAAAAATGCTGTGCTAATTTTTATTGTAATTGCATTAAATCTGTAAATCAGTTTGGAGAGGGTAGACATCTTAATGATGTTTAATATTCCTAACTATGGGCAGAGAATATTCTTCCTTTTATTTAGATCTTCTTTGATTTCCTTTAACAATGTTGTGTAGTTTTCTTTGTACAAATCCTTTACATCTTTAGTTAAGGTTATTCCTAAATATTTGATTCTTTTAGTTGCTATTGTAAGTGGAATTTTTTCCTTCATTTCTTCCTCAGATTGCACATTATTTTTGTTCAGAAATGTTATTGATTTTTGTGCATTGATCTTATATTCTACCACTTTACTGAACTCATTTATAAGCTCTAGAAGCTTTGTTGTAGATTTCTCAGGGCTTTCTATGTATAGGATCATGTCATCTGCAAATGTTGAAATTTTCACTTCTTCCTTTCCAAATTTGGATGCCTTTTATATCCTTTCCTTGCCTCAGTGCTCGAGCAAGTTCTTCTACCACAATGTTAAATAAGAGCAGTGACAGTGGGCATCCTTGTCTTGTACCAGATCTTAGAGGGAAAGCTTTTAGCATTTCACCATTGAATATGATGTTAGCTGTGGATTTTTCATATATACCCTTTATCATGCTGAGGAAGTTTCCTTCTATTCCTATCTTTTGAAGTGTTTTTACACAGGAAAGGGTGCTGTATTTTGTTGAATGCTTTTTCTGCATCAATAAAGATGATCATTTGCACTTTTTCTTTAGATCTGTTAATGTGGTGTATTATATTGATTGATTTTCTTATGTTGAACCATCTTTGCATACCAATGATGAAACTCACTTGGTCATCATGTATAATTCATTTGGTGTGTTGTTGAATATGATTAGCAAGTATTTTGTTGAGGATTTTAGCTTCTAGCTTCATTAAAGAGATTGGTCTATAGTTTTCCTTTCTTGTGGCATCTTTGTTTGGCTTTGGCATTATGGTGATGTTGGTATCAGAGAATGAGTTTGGCAATGTTCTCTCCACTTCTATTTTTTGAAGAGTTTAAGTAGCATTGGTGTTAGTTCTTTCCAGAATGCTTGGTAGAATTCACCTTTGAAGACATCTGGTCCTGGGCTCTTCTTAGTTCAGAGGTTTTTGATGCCTAATTCAATCTCGTTACTTTTGATTGGTCTGATGATTTCATCAATTTCATCCTTCATCAATGTAGGTTGCTTCTGTGTTTCTAGGAATTTGTTCATTTCATCTAAGTTATCCATCTTGGTGGCATACAATTTTTCAAAATATTCTCTTATTATACTCTTTATTTCTGTGGTGTCAGTGGTGATATCCCCTTCCACGTTTCTTATTTTATGTATTTGCATCTTCTTCCTTTTTTTCTTTGTTAGTCTAGCTAAGGGATTGTCAATTTTTGTAAACCTCCAACTATTCTAATATAAATAAATAAAGCCATTTGGGCCACTTAAAATTGCAATTTGAGGGAAGTACTGAAATGAGAAATCAATAATATCATACATTTTACCATTTGGTATGTATGCTTTCTGAAATTGCTAAGGTTTTCATTATTTTATTTTCTATAGGGTTTGTGTGGAAGAATTAACTGCATGTACAATGCACATTTTTAGATAACAGAGAACAATGTATTTTTTATTGGTACATATTACAAAATTAATTTGTTATGTGACTAGATGGTCTAGTATTTTTTTCAAGTACTCTTTTCAGGATCTCATCTAGGGTCCAACCTCTGTCATCATTAATTTGAAAGTTATAGTTCTTGTTCTCCTGTTCTATAAGGCACTGTAAGCATTGATGTGTTGTAGAAACAGCACAAAACTCTGTTCATACAACTTTTTGATTCACCCAATATAACCACTTGACCATGTACCTACTAAGAATAATGTTTGGACAGATGTTTCTTGATTATAAATTTAATATTATTAGTGCTAATATTTATTAAGTATAATTGGACCATTGTTTTTTTAATTAATAGCAAATAATGAATTTAAAATTAACAGCAAGCTAAGGTTCAATAGTCATTCCCCCTAAGAATAACCTTGCATATTTTCTTTTTACCTACGTAGGCATTTATAATTTGTTAGACACAGGACTTCCGGCTTTGTATTTGAACATGTCAATATTGTTCTTTTTTGACCTTTAAATTAATCAACCTAAAACATTTGAAATAGCAATTCAACAAATATTAAATGCCAATCATCTTTCTGAAACCATTCAATAAATATTTAAATATCATAGAACTTATTGAAGTTAGAAGTACTTTTAAAAGTTCGCTTTTACTTTTATTTTCAATTTTTTTCTCATTTCAAGTGTTTTCTTTCTCAATCTGTACCACTCCAACCTACTCCATCTGCAGGGTTCATGTGCTCACATGGGGCAACAATGATTTTATTCCATCTGTCTACTCTGCTATGCTAACAACTAACTTAGAGACAAATATAAATGCATACACAACTACACACATGCACAGTGCTTTGTTAGCAATCTCCAAAGGAATTGAAATAATGCAAGGTCACACCTGGATATTAGTGTTAAAAAAAGATTGCTATAATCTACACTGAGGAAGAATAAATCATTTATTAATAAAAAACAAGCTATGGTATAGTTCTAATGTTAATTAAATATAATTTTACCTAATATAATTAGATATGGATATAACTAGATAAAATTAATTCAATATAATATACTACATACTAAACTATTAACTTTTTAGTGGTTTTGCTCCATTCTTACCTTAGGTTCATCTAGCACACAATCACTAATTAATATTATTTAAACAATAATTGGTACTTCCATGTTCAGAAATATTTAAGGACTTTCCCATTGGCTAGGGTAAACTTCAAATTCTTTAGTTCAACTAAAATCTCTGTATATTTAAAACACCCAATTTAATTCCTGGAACTAAGTAGATATTCAGTAAAGAGCAATTTCCAAACCTCCTCCTTTCTTACATAATATAGTTCTAATAAGTGTCCTCCCTCTCTTGTTTCATTGCCCCCTCTTTTTTCTCTCCCTCCCTCTTTTTCCTAACTCCTTCAATAGCTAATACTTTTCAATAGTGCCCTACACTTAATTACCTTTTGCAGTGGTTCCATCTTGGCTGCACATTGGGATCACTTTATTAGTATAGAATGAGGGCTGCTCATTGGCATTTCTTAAGAACCCCCAGGAGATTCTAGTAGGGTCAGATTCAGAATCAGGGGATAGACAAATAATCAACTGTGACACAGTGATAGAAAATCTATAATAGAATTCAGTAGGTACTAGGGTCAACATAGCTATCCTAATTTCAGCACGTGGGTTACAGGTAAGTCATCCCAGGAGAAATGATTCTTGAACTGGACAGCAAGTGAAGGAGAGCAGGGAGAGGCAGGAGGAAAAGAGAAGGAAGGGGCACTTTCATATCAAGAGAAAAGGATAATGGAAACCCTGTAAACTTTGGAAGTGCTTGAGCTGTGTGAATATATTTAGAAAATAATTGGAGTAGAAACTGGTAAAATAAGCAGAAATTGAACTTGGTGCACCAAGTTAAGTTTTGGATCTTATGAGATTTTAGCGCAAGATTAATAAGAAAAGATATGCATATTGAAAATATCACCCTGATAAAATTATGATGGATTAATCAAAGGGCATCTAGAGTTACATCAAGGAGGCCAGTCAGGATGTTCTTGCAGTAATGCAGGGAGAAATGATGATGGCTCAAATGAAGAAATAGGCGTAAGAGAAAGGATGAGACAAACATGATTTAAAATGGGCAAAAGAATAGGAGGAGCTAGTACTCTTCAAAGTTTCTGTCTTGATAAAATAGTAAAAGTGTGGAGTATTCTCCAGGAAAGAGAATAAGGCATGGAGAACAAATTTTGAAAAGAAACTGCTGATTTCCATTTATGCAAGTTGTATGTAATATGTCTGAAGTAAACTCATTTGGAAAGATAGATTTAGCAAGCAGTTGATTTGTGGATTTTTATCTCAAGAAAAATTTAAGCTAAAGAGAAGACATGGGAGTCATTTAGTAGGTTAACGAATCTCTGACTATGCATGAAATTTCTCAGGGAAGATCATTTGGATTAGAATGAAAAGAAGACTGAAACAAAGATAGACAGAACATCAAAACTGAGTTGCACACACCAGGAATAGAGAATTCCTTCAAATTCCCTTCACATTCTTCATGGTTGTCTATTCATGATTGCATTGCAGAAAATTAGCTTTCCAACAGAATGTACACTTCTTTTTCCCATGGTTTAGAGATGTGGATGGGATGTGGGTGTCCAGGCACAGATTATATTTCCCATGCACTTAGGAGTGGCTCATGGACTGCTTTTAAGTCCATGGAATATGACTATGTATATTATGTCCATATAAAGGTCTTTAAGAAACAGGGTATGTTTTTGGTAGACTTTTCTCCCTTCTTCTGCCTGATTGAAAACAATGGCAAGGATGGTAGAGACATAAAATGAAAGGACCCTATTATGTCTCTGAATAACTACAGAAAGCCACAGGAATACCAGGAATCACTGGTGGCAAGAAAGAAATTTCTGTTGTTCTAAGCCACTAATATTACTGTGTGTAATACAATGATCCTTTGCACAATATTGCTCATCAGACTAGCCTCCCTTTTCCACTTTACTCATCAAAATCGTATTCTTCCTTTAGAGCTCAGTTCAATTTCTTTTCCTACATGAAATTTTTTTCCAACCATGATAGCCTTCAACAATAATTTAATCATCTGAATTCTTGGCATGAGTTTTGGTCACTCATTGGGCAAATAATCATGCCTTTTGTAGACTCTTTATTATTTATGTTTTATAATTTTTATTAACTTTTCATTTATTTTTGGTTTAGCCCTCCCTCTGCAGGAGAGAGTCAGGCTTAATAATTATTTGCATTTCCTATTTTCATATATTTTTTTAAAGTTTGAAAAAAGTATGTTTCTTTCTGCATCAAAAAAGAAAGATACAATTTTTCAAATATACCTTGAAATAAAAGAGAATATGGAAGATTTTTTTATTTTAATGTTGACTAAACAATTCCATAAAAGCCATGTGTCTGGGCAAGGTAACTAACCCTGACTATGTTTGTGCTTTGAATAATGAGGTCTCATATTCTAGAACAATAAATGACAGAACCAACTAGTTGTTTGTGTTCCTTAATCAGACATTCTAAACATTTAATTTCACATTTGATGTAGTCATATAACTTCACCAGACACATTGTAAACCACGACAGGTTTTTCATTTTGTAAACATTAACTAAATTAACAGCAAATAATTTATACTGTTTTGTATTACATATATTTTTCTTTGGTTTACTTCATTATACTTTCAAGCCAACTAGTTTCATTCTGTTATAATATGATTGTGATGAAATTTGATGTTATATGCAACATTAACTTTATCTTTCAAAATCAATCAAAAGTATGCTTTGTGGTTGTATTAGTCAGCCAAAGGGGTGCTGAAGCAATGTACCAGAACTTTGTTGGCTTTGATAAAGGGTATTTATTTGGGGTAGAAGCTTACAGTCACAAGGCCCTAAAGAGTCCAACTCAAGGTACCATAAGAACTACTTTCTTACCCAAAGTCATTGGTCACGTGTTGGAGCAAGATGGCAGGCAATGTCTGCAAGGGTTCAGCCTTCTTCCTTCTTCTTAAAACTCTGTGGTCCCAGCTTCTTCCAATCTTAGCTGTAGGCTGGTATAAGGCTCGTCCCTCTTCCCTGGGCTTGTTTCTTTCTGGGCTCAGCTGCTCAGTTCTCTTCACAAGGTCAGCTGTAGACTATCAGGCTCAACTCTCTTCCCAGGGCCTCTGCCGTGTCTAATGAGCTGCTCCCTTCCTCTGTGTTCTTCTCTGTGTATTTACTTCCCTATGATCATCTGTTTTACCCCCAAGGGCCCTGGGACTCAATGCTGAGTCAAATTCTAATGACGTGGTTGGATCAGAGTCCTAATCTTACCATAATTCAATCAGATGTCTCAGCTGAATCTAATGCAATCACAGGGTTATCATGCCAGAGGAACCAACCAGTTTACAAATATAATCCATATTTCTTTTAAGAATTCATAAATAATATCAAACTGCTGCAGTGGTATAATGCAAAGTGTTAGATTTCTCTAGTCCTAGGTTAACAGCTGGAATTAAGGGATGGAAGACAGAATATTCTGTCGCCTTTGGATATAGGAGTATATGTTTCTATCCTGTTCTCACCACATTCTATAGCCATCATCTCTGAAAGACTATTGGCTTGTAGCCCAAGAAGTGTTTTATTTCCATGTTAGCAGCTAAAATAAATGAGTCTATGTCTTTATTTCCCATCTATCAACTGCATGGTAGAATATAGGGCTAATTTGTTACTCTCCCTTTTGGAAAAAGAAGGTGATAAATGGTTTAATTAGATTTCCTTTTTAAAGGAAATCATTTCTGCAAATGTGTGGCTATGGAAATCACACCTAAGGGACAGAATTAAGAAAGGAAAAGACTTTTTTCTAGAAAAAGCATCAAAGTAGTAATGACCATAGCCTAAAAACAATGAGACAGAAAGAATATGGGTTGTTTATGACTTCACTGCCTCAAAAGCATTGTTCTATCACAACAATTTCAGTGAACAAGAACAACAGGTCAATTGATAATTTTGGAATAGTTCATCTCTATTACTGAAATGTTAAATCTAAATTTGACTTTGTTATTTGTTTTGAAGTCTCTACTGCAAAAGAAAATCATATAATTTTCAAATAGACACATCTGCACATTTCTTATCTCCCTAAGAGGGCATCTGTAGGTTTTTAATCAGGCTTAACTTGTTCTCACCCCTTATGGTGCTGCCCAGAGAGGGAAAGCAGGATTTGAAGTAGAGTCAGCCACAACATTCCCAGGTTTTACTTCCACAGCAGCTGAAATCTAGTTCTATCTTGACTAGAAATAATGACTGTGGCTAAGTGTTTTTAAACAAGGGAAAATGCATTGACAGATAATTTTATATACAAATACCTAAAAACACCATCTAAATGATGACATGATTGTTTAAATAACTCCTGAATTCTCAGCCACAATTGACCCATTTGGTTTACTGGAAATTAGTTGTTTATCTTCCAGGGGAAATAGAGATTTATGTTTCCATGGTCCTAAGCATACAGATCTTTCTTTCAATGAGATCTACACTTAGATTTGAATAAAATTCATAGGTTTAGAGTACTAAAAATGTTGTTATTAATATTTTTTCTAATAGAAATGAAGAAGCATCTGAAATAATCAGCCATTAAAATGTGTTTCAAGGAAACCTCACATTTGGTAATTGAATATCACTCAAAACTACATTATAAAAGACTTTTATTAGTAATTCCAGTCTATTTCATTCTTGCCACTGGAAAAAATTAATACCTCTTAATCATCCAATAGAAAAATATATCCTTTTCTTAGACCAGTGTTTCTAAAAGTTTCTCAGTGGATGATGATGTATATGTAGATCACAACTTTTAAATAAAAATAAATAAATAAACAGGCTCATCATAGCATTTAATACTGAAACTTAAATATATTTCAAAGTAAAATTAACAATAATTATTTTAAATCATGAGAGGGATGACATTCAGGAACCTTCCACAAGGTATTTGTTGTAGTCTCAGTAACAAGTACATTGAATCAAAAATCAAGTTCTACTGTCTATCCACAGATCAAAAACATGTTTTTTTCCTCTTTATTTCTACAAAATTAGAAAATTAAAAGTCAAGATGATAAGTGAGGAGTGGAAACATGTTGGGTGAGAGGGTGTCAGGCATAATGGTGAAGAGATTGGAGCCTCACATTCGTACTGTTATTTTACTCTAAAGCTATCATTGTCATGTGAATGTATTTCTTTAAATCTTAAAAAAAAAAAGTTTAAGGTAGGTAAGCAGAATGATTAAAAAAGAAATGATAATATTCTTGTAAAAATTTGTTTGGCTGAAAATGTGTACCCAATTCTTTGTTTTCAAAATCAAAGGACCTTGAAGAAACAATCAATTACTACTATTGATCTCATCACCTGATTATTTTAAGATAAGTTCCCTATACTATAATACATTATTGAACTTTGAACACCTCACTATGGACATTTCTTCAATGCATGAATAGGTATATTTATAGCTTTTCTTTTGGATTAATATAATACAAGTAAACATGAGAGAAAACATTTAAAATGGAGTGAGAGTAATCAAAATGGGTGTAGCTCAGTGGTTGAGCACCTGCTTTGCATACGTGAGGTCCTAGGTTTCAATGCCTGGTGCCTTCTTAAAAAAAAATCTTTCTAATGGCTTGGCATAATTGCCCTACTCTTTGAGATGCCCAGGAAATCACTAACAAGAAGCAAAGAGAAGATTTTGTCTTTGCCCAATCATCAGGTTCTTGACCTCTTAGCAAATCCTGGCTAAAGGCCTTGAAGCTAGTATTCTTTTAGGTGATGTGATTGCCTATCATTTCCAAGGCAATATATGAATAATTTTACTAATTAGGCAGCAAAATGCCTACCAATATACACATTGCTCTTCTCATATTGACTCGAATGGGGTTGGATTGGGCATTGCAAATCCAGTTTCCCAATTTTGAGTGAGTTAACAAAAAGTTTCACGTTTCAGTCAAGCAAATCATTGTATGAAACTAATTGGTAACAGATGTTATTAGGGGCAAAAAATAGAGTGTAACTAGATTCAATGAGAACCTAACCATGCAAATTAAAGTCCAATTAGATTCAGACCATAATAGGTGCATGTGGAAAACATTTATGTGCAACTTGAGGCACTTCTACCCCAGCATCTTCTGCCTCCTTATGAAGACACTATTTCCTCAACCCTTGTGTGCTCAGGGTGAATACTGGGAATTGAGAAGTCTCAGTTCTCAGCATGAATACTAAGAACATGATTAACAAACTTCTTCCATCTTCAAGAGAAATTTTATGAAACTTACTCTGAACTCTTCCCCCACCCCCCACCCCGCCAAAGGCCTTAAGAAAAGATTGTTCACTTATTGTACTCAATTTGGATTCTTGGAAAATTTTGATAGTTTCTGGGTCTATCAGAGACACTGACATGGCATCATATGGATTCCATAGAACATATTTGAATGAGATCAAATATTCTTAAGTAAGGATTTTAGACTCTCAATAAAATTAGGGGGACATAGGAAACCAATACTTTGGGCCAGGAAGGAGCAAATATATAGTAACATGGCCTGCCTTAAGTAAGCAACAAACAAATAAAACTGGTTCTCTCAGCTACTAATGCCACCTCTCCAGGAGTCTTTGGTAGGTGGTAAAAGACTGCCTAGCTTGGAAGCCAAATTATACCATCTGCAACATCCACAATCACTTTTCTTCTTTTATTTACTTCTACTTCCTAATTTTACTTAACAAAATAAAACAATAGTTAATTACAAGATAGAGAAATAAAATGCATTTATAAACTTTGTGATATTTAAGTAGTTTATTTAAATAATATAAACTCTTTAACCTTATGAATGATTTTTATAAATCATCAAAGTTACTTCTTTTAAAGCTCAGATGAATCTTTATGCTGCCTCCTCTACTCCTGTGTTTTCATTTTCTGTTGCTGTAGATATTAATATTATAAGTTACATCAATATGTTTGGAACAAAATCTCAGATTTAATATGAAGCATCTATTATGAAATTTGGGCTTTAACAGCTTCAATAGCAAGAAGCAAGAAATAGAGGTGATGTAATCTTATTTGCAAATGAGTAAAATATTTTTAATATATTGCTTCTGCATTAGTACATTCAAATAGAAATGTTTTTAAGTAATCTAAGTAAAATAATTGGCATTTTTATCCTAAAATGTTATCAAAGTCACTTTTCTATCTGACTTTTGTATACGCCAAATGAATAGCTGAGCTATTAAAGAGATGATATTTTTCTATTTATCCTAAGTGCTTTGAGGATTAGAGCTGATGATGAGCTTTGATCTCCAAAGACAAACATAGAAATGCTAAGCAGTGTTGGTAGTCACCCAGGCCAGAGGAAGCAGAAACCTTTTGGAATGTCGCTAACGCCACCTCACATTTCATTTGCTGCCCTTGAACTTCCTTTGTTTTGGGTTAAGAATTATGCATTATTGAAATGCTTTCCAACATAAACCACATTACAGTATGTTAATACAGTTTTTCTTCAATCACTCATTTATGAATTCTTCCTCCATTCCATAAAGGTATAAAAAATTCTGTCACCTTTGATAGTAGGTAAAATTAAGTGGATATAGGGTAGTTCAACAGCAGTTTATTTGCCAGTAATTTATTGTGGAAAACCAAAACAAACAAACAAAACCAAAAACCAAAAATCCTGAGGTCATGATTATCCCAGTTTTCCCTAGGAACTCACTGAGGTTTAGAAAGGTTAAGAAAATTTATTGAGACCAGAGAACTACTAAATATTGGAGTGAGATTTAAAACCAAGTTATACCACCCCAAAGCCACAGGACTTTCCACTGTGTAACATTATCTGCCAAAGAATAATCAACTGGTCTCCAGTTACATGAACAGATTAATTTGGTTGCATCTAATTCTTTCCTCCCTAACATTCTACCAAAGAGAATTTCCATTTCAGAATAGTTCAGAGCTGTATTTTATGATATCACACATGCCATACACTATAGCTTTACCAAGGAATTTGTTCACTCACAATTAAAAAAGCAATCTATTCTGTAAATTGCCTTAGTCAGTCATATGGATAAAATTATAAGAGGGTAAACCAGATGACAATTAGTACTTCCTGATCCTAGTAAATCTATTTTTATTTGTTTACCCTTCTTCATCTCACCAGACAGTAAGTTTCCAAACAAGTAGAAGTCATGAAAAACTTTATTTATACATGTTCCCTTTCCCCACCCCACAAACAATTGCAGTCACTCAAAAATAAATTTGGCCAAAACTTTCTTTTGAAAATGTATCATTTATCTCAATGGAATATTCAAATATTTATTTGGTACGATATGTAATGCTAAAACTACTCAAGGAAAGTTGATTAAATTTCTGTCAAAAATGCACATTAGATGATTAAAATATAAGAACAAGATGAGAAGTATTATAAATTATAAATTCTTTGTGGAATCACAGGTCTTTAATAAGTAAAGTCAACTTAGATATTAATTCTACTTTTTCACTTAAGCCTGGAAGAGATAAAATGACTAAGACAGTTCTAATCAGTTTTAAAAATAAAACTCTTATGATTTTTTTATAAACTCCATGTCAAAGATTTTAAAAAATATTTAGTAGTTTTTTGCCTCTACTTCAGTCTTAATTCCTTTTAAATTATAGAAAATTTGTGCAGAGCTGATGAAAATTTCATTGCTGCAGTTTATGAGGATTAGTAAGTTAACCTAGGGAACTTACTGTCCCTCAGTATATATTTCCTCTTCTTGTTTTAGTAATAGAACTTTTCAATTTTAGCAGATGCATGCCTATCCTGAATAATGTCTACGTTTTTTAAAATTCCCTTAGAGCTAGGTGTTGTCCTAAGTTTCACCAACGGGCTTTAAGTGGAGGTGAACTGTACAACTTCTGGATAATGTTCTTAAAGAAAGGAGAAATGCTCCCAACTGCTCCTTCTACCTGTTTGCTGATGGAATGCAGAAGTGATAGCAGGAACAATAGCAGTCATGTTGTACATGAAATAAAAATAAATTGTGGAGGAAGACAAGCCAAAAACATTTTAGAAGGTCCTGGATGATTACAGAAGCTACCACATCTGCTCTGGACTATAAATCCACACTTTTGGAAGAGAGAGAAATAGATTTGCACTTATTCAAATCACTATTTCACTGACTATATCTGTTCCCTGACTAATAAGACCTTTCCTTTCTTCTCCTTATGAAATACATGTGACATTTCTTTCTTCACATTCCCAAATTACCCCCATGAAATACTCTTTGAAAACTAGTCATTTTTTCCTGAAAAAGATAGGCAAACTATTATCTCCTTCCAATAATTGACAGATTATTTAACTTTGAAGACAAATAATAGTTAAGCAGTTAAGTACATGTTAGAAGCTGAAAAAAATAAAGCAAAACAGTCAAACATTATGGTTTTGGTCTCATAGTTTTTCTGGCTCCATTGAGTCTTCAATATGAAAATACTAAAAGGATGATTATTAAAATACTTCAATATATTAATAAAGATAAGGGCTTTCATTAAATCAAAGTTTAGCTCATGAACTGTATTTTTATCCAAATTCTGAAATCCAAGTCATACAGTTAAATGAAGAAAAGAAAATGAAAGACAGGTTTTCTTTGTTTTTTGGTAAAGGAATTGATATGCATTTCATTTTTATAAAACTATATGTTTTTCAAAATCAATGCCTATTTGGGATATAGTTTTAATCAATACCAAATTTCCCCTTTTGCCTACCAATAAGACTAAAGCAGTAATGACATCACTTCCCTGATGCTGAAAAAGTGCTTTGAATTTAGTAGTGTATATTGCAAACTTACTTGTTATCCTTCGTTCACAGAAGTAGAAGTGACAGAATTTTCCTTTCAAATTGCTTTGATAAATGTTATTTCTTTGGGGTCAAACATTCTTAAACACTTTTCTGGGTTGCTGATCTCTTTCATACAATTCCTTGACAACGCCTAGATTCACAATTGTGTGTTTGGTTTCTTTATACTGTTTGGAGATTCCGGTTACATTTTCTGGCTACTTTTTCATTGTGCCCCACTGCTTGGGGCTTTGTGTCTCATTCTCTAAAAGTAATAACTACTAATGTAGATGAAGAACATAGCATTATGGTAAAATGACATTGAGAAGATAATGAATTTGCCTGAGTATCTTAGTATTGTAATTCCATCATTCATATAAGCTTTTCAGATGGAATACCTTTAAACAAGAAAAAAAAATGATCATTGCTCTATTTTAAAGCAACCTTGACCTCTTAAATATTTATGATTCTGGGTTTTGGTAGAATTGTTAATACCTAACAAATCACTTTTGGTGGGGAGGGCAAGGCATGAAACAACATCCTAGGATGATTCTGGACATAATTCTGAAATCCCCAACATGGTAACTATTGAACTTATATTCTTTTCTCTCTGAGCTCTATCTTTGCTCAATTGGTCATATCTTACTTTTAAAAACCAAGCAGCTTTTATGCTTCATTTTAAACTAGTAAGCAAAACACACCAATTTATTTCTATTTGAATTTGAAAGTAACCCATAAGATTTATGATGTAGCTTGGAATTACTTGAAAATAATAATGTTTATCAGTTTGATCATTTCAACTAATTGAAACTTTATTGATTGGGACTAACATATCTACTTCAATGCCCTGATAAAGCAAGTTAGATGGTTTGACTGAAGTTTCAAAGGTATTTACCCACTGTCAAATGGTAGAGTGGAAGAACCACAATGATGCAAATATTCTTTTAATTTTGCCTATTGTTCTCGTTCTCTGAATTAAAAAATTAAATCCATATAAAGAAATATACCAGGGCACACAAAAAAGCAAAGAAACACTATTTTCCAGATTTCTGAATAATGCTTTGAATTGTGCTTAATATCTTCAATAAAACTGGACATTGTTTGAACAAATATTAAGATGTCCCCAGAGTATTTCAGAAAAAAAATTGAACAGTGTGATTAGTGCCCCAGGCTCAAGAGACAAGCTTAAAACAAATTAAGGATACAGATAAAATAATCCAGGTGGGATGGAACAAACATTTATTTTATTTCTCTGAATGTTCATAATTCCAGATTTTTTCTGCCCTTTGAATTCTCACAATTTGAACTGTATGAACTCAACATTTATACTGATCCTTCCCTTGCAATACTCATCCTCAAACTAAGCCATTTTCATCTACAATACACAACACATATCTAATTATATTTAACTATTTTCAGAGGACATTTATAAATGTGTTTTGGTTAGACAGCAGCTGTTTCATATTAGTGATGGGAAAAGGTCTTTTAAATCTTTGTACTGTTATAAAATCTGGATATGTGTGCTCTTTGCCTCCATCCTTCAAAGTCTATTTTGTGTTTCTCCCCATGGAACTTTAAATATAATAGATGCTTTACATTATGCTGTGATGTATGGAGAACATGGAAAATGGGTATGATAGTGTATAACCCACACTTTCCCTATAACAGATGACAGTTTTTGAAGAGGGAAAAGTATACATTATATTATTTTACTCAATTTAGTTCTTTAGTTCATGTTTTAAAATATAAGAAGATATTTTTTATAGTTATATCACTAATATAGTTAGAAGGAGAAAATCTTATATTTTTGCTATATGCATGTAATAAAACACTATTAGCTTTATTATCCAACTTTCCTTGCTCTGTCCCTCCCTCCCTCCTTTCCTCCCTTCCTCCTTATCTTTCTTCCTACTTTATTTCCTTCCTCCTGATAAATAATCCCTGAATACCCACTGTATGCAAAGCATTGTTCTAGTTACACGATTAAATAACAACGAACACAGTACTTATTTAAAAGTGTATGCTTTGTTAAAGAAATGCATTATTTAAGTCTAGTCTTCTAGTTCCCACAGAGGGACTTTTTCAGAGATTTTCGTATCAGATATCTTGGCTCCAGGGCCACATGGTTTCTTGTGTAGTAAGGAAAGTGGAGTTTTCATGCTTTGAAAAATTGTTCATTAGAAAAATTGTTTATTAATGCTAGTGCAATGGCTTACCAACAATGTCACTGTCCTTTCTTCAACCTATCCCTGTTCTCTTTTCCTTTCCTTCTAGTAATTACTCTGTTTTCCTCCTTCTTGAGCATGACTATGATGACTTCATCCTTGCAAAGGGAAACAAAGATATGTCTAGTGTGCACCTAAAATTGGCATTCCTCTCTCCACATTTGCAATTGGAGTTAATCTATCTAAACCAAATCACTTTCTCTACCATTTCCCTGTCACTAAACTTAAAGGTACATATGATTACTAAAAAGCAAAGACATTGGAATCATCCTACCTAGACAGAGTTCCTCTTACTTTAACATGTTGAAAACTGAACATCTCTATTTCCATACCACAAGGAATTCTCTTCTTTTCAATCTTGGTCATTCTTATTATCAGTTCTCTAATCTGCAAAGCCATCTTCACCACGTAGTGGGACCCCAGGGTCACCGGTAGCTGACTTTGGTGAGAAAGCATCTTTGATGGTGCTTTGATTCGGACATTTCACGGCCTCAGAACTGTAAGATTTTACCCGAAATAAAATCCCAATTATAAAAACCAAACTATTTCTGGTACTTTGCATCAGCAGCCCTGTGGCAAACTAAGACACCCATATATGTCCACCCATCCAAATACCACAGTTCAATGATTCTTTCTTTATTCTCTCCCTTGAATTCACATCTTGTTCTTACTTCAGTCACTCATGTCTAGAGGTGTATAGTCACTTGAACAACTGACTAGTACAGTTGTACAACTGAATACATGAATTTTTGTTTTATTTTAATTTAATTAATTTAATTTAAATAGACACTAGTAGCTAGTCACTACCACATTGGACAGCACAACTTCAGAGAATAAAACCTTATCATTTAAGAAATAAGATTATTAAAATAAATGTGATTTTAAATGGAGACAAAGAAGCCCCTTTTAAAAGTGGGATAATAATGTGAGAATTGTAAGATTTCTGTCCTGGAATATATTTAGGAAGTAAACAAACTACTCAGTCTTGAAAGATTTAAACCTGTATTGTCCAATATAGTAGCCACTTGTCCCATGTGGTTATTTGAATTTCAATTAATTGAAGTTGAATATGATTAAAATTTTGGTTTCTCAACCACACTAGCTACATTTGAAGCTCGCTAGGCACATTTGGCTAGTGGCTACCATTGACCAGCACTGAATGTCTCCATCATTGTGGAAATTTGTTTAATTAGTGCTGTCTAGAGTCTATCAGACCATCATTGCATCTGGTATAGACTGTTTCCATAGCTTTCTTGTTTATTGTCCTGCTCACAGGAACTCCCCTTTCAATAAATTCTAAAACCAGATTAATTTGAGCTAAGAACTGCTTTGTATAGTTCCTGACCAAAACACCTAAAAAGATATTCTACAGACTAGCAATAATGTCATATTTTCTAAGACCCAATGTTCAAGACATTTTTCAACTGACCACTATAAATCTCTCTAAATATACCACCCTATCCTCCCCAAAATGAATGTGCCACTTAAGAAGAAACTGGAGCACTTCTGTGTCCCTTGAAACCTCAGATGCATTCTAATGTCTAATCCTTTTCTCACACAATATCAGGAATTTCTTCCTCACCCTTCTTCACATCAGTTTACATAAATTCTGGCCCTATTCAAACCTTATCTTTCCACAAATTCTCTGTGAAATCGGCCATGTGTTTGTCAAGCCTAATCTAAGTAGATATTTGAATCCCCAGGGATTCATTCTTCCATCAAGCATTTATTAAGCTACTATAGTGTCCCATGTTATAGAAGAGAAAGACAAGGCCTTTCCTGAACACATTGATTGTGGAGACACAGATTACAAGTACTGTAAGAAGTACTCGGCATGATGTACTAGTTTATTCCTGTGGATTATCATGATTAAAATGAAACCAAAAATTTAAAATTAAGTAGCAGAATAATCTGTAAATTTACACATGATATCACCTCAACATAGATAAAGGTTTGTTTTCTTTAGGTTCTAAATTAATATGGATCTACTAATTAGAAAATTTATGAGATGCCCAGTTAATTTTGAATTTCAGATAAACAACAAATAATATTTATTATAAGTATGTCTCAAATATTCCATAGCATATACTTAGACACACACAAAAAATGTTGTTTTCTGAGATTCACAATTAATTGGGCATCCTGTAAGGGAAGCAAAAGAAGGCTAAATTTGGCAACTGCTATAAAATTATAAAAAGGGTTCAGTTTCAACCAGAAATTACAAGAAACCTACGTGTGAAAAGCCCCAAATCTCATAGTCAGGGGTAAGAAAATTTTTCTGTAAAGAGCATTATACTAAATATTTTAGGTTTTGCAGGCCATAAGTCTTTGTTGAATATTCTCTTTTTTTATAATACAATACTTTAAAAACGTGAAAAGCATTCTTTGCCAAGGAGAAACACAAAAAAACAGGCTGAAATTGTCCCGACAAGGTATAGTATGCCAACCAACTTACATGGAGAATGAGCCATTTATTAATAATACAGCATTACGTTTCTTGGTTTGACATTCAAGGTTCTTAACAATCTGATGCCAGTATAAATTGCTACTCTACTTCTCATTAGCTCTCAATCTGAAAACCTTGTTTCAGCTAGAACATGCTGCTTATCTATTCTCTTATCTCACCTTGCTTATTTCTGTTCATAAGTTTTGGTTGCTGGAATACTTTCTTCTCTCCTCCTTATATATCCAAATGTGACTCATTTTGCATGGCTCAATTTATATTTGACCTCTCTGGTGAAACTCCAGGGTGGTCTCAGGCATTGTATATTTTCTGATTATGCTTTATCACCTTATATAGATTATAAATTCTCTGAAAGTAATGATTTCATATTTCTTTCCTTCACTGGGCCTAGCACCTTGTTATGCCCAGAGAAAATAGTCACTGAATATTTTGTTACATGAAAGAAGACATTCAGTTAACATTGTTTATTCATTGTTATGGGTGCTATGATAAATATTTTTATTTCAATTGCTTAAATATACAGAGAAAAATAATCAAATTAGACATAATTTTAATTTTATTTACCTTGAATTTTTATTCAAGTTTAGCTTCCTTTGCTTTTAATTTCATGAACATATGTTAAAATATAGTGGGAAAATCCAGGTTGGAATTTTCTCTTGTTGATCTAAAATGAGATATTCTGGGATTAAATATATCAAAAAAGTATATCACTAAAAATCCAGATATCATTTGGGTAAATAACTAGATTTCTCAAAATCTTAAAGTAAAGGAACCTACATTCAGCATCAAGCTCAGTTTAGCAATAAACTAATTTATAAAAACTGAATTTACTGACTTATCATAAGTAACTGTTCCTATTTGCTATAAAGCCCTAGATTTTAAATGCATGCTAAAATATTTCAAATTGTTCATCTCCAAATAAAAGAAAAACTGGGTATTTAAGCATTCTCCATGAGATAATATTAGTCATTCATTTTATTATTTTATAATTCACTAGAAATGCCCAGCACTGAGCTTTGCCACAAGTATTCAGTAACTATGGAAGGAATTAGCTTCAGATTTGCTGCCTTTTTTCTTAACCACAAAAATAACAAATAGTAGGTCTAAATACCATGATTCCCATTGCTCACAAAAGGTTGCTTAGCTATTTTATTCAGAATGCATGTCTATTCATTATTCAGAGCAGCAGTGTATAGAGAGGAAAGAGAAAGATAAAACAGGACTCAAGTAGCTATCTAAAATGAGGTGGATGTTATAAGGATAGAAGCCCTCAAATAAACTGTTATAGTTGACTTTAGAATAGTCTCCCAAATTCATTGACATCCTTGCACATTTGCTCCAAAAGCGTTATTTCCAGAGAGTGAACCCAGAAAGAATTATTTAAAACTAGAAGGCATGTTCTGGCCTAGATCCAACAATACTGAAGATATATAATGCTTCTTTGACAATATGCAACTTTATACATAGTAATGACATATAAAAAAATGTGCATATTTGAATTTCTAATAGTTATTCATCTGTAGAATACTTAAAAATATATAATCTATAAATGTGGGACAGTAAAAGTAGTTGAAAGTTGATTGTTTTAGGGACATGTCACAGCATGCTTTCACTTGCAGCAGTAAAGCTTTCAAATTAGTCATTCTATTTTATTTTTCTAACAACTGTGGTGAAAAGAATCAAAACCTGTGTTGGTATAAAAATAATCATAATATATCCTGAGTAATTAAAGTCCCTTTCTTGTGATATTATAAAATCTCATGATGATTTACATATTAAATGTAGCTTATAGCTATAAAATAATGCCATGAACAAAACTTTTTGAGAAACAGAAAGGTAAGAAAGAAAGTGTTGATGTATGAAACAATCATCTAATAACCCACTGGACACAGAAAAATATAAAGTGTAATAATGATAAGTTACTTACATGATTTAGAGTCTGAAAGAGTATTTGAATTTAAAGATATTTTTCTGTGAGAATTATGCCAAAAATATGAATGCTAAATAGAAATAGCCATAACCTGGTAATCAGTCAAGAGACATTGCTCAAGGTAACATAATTTAAGAACAATCATAATTAGTGATGAAACACGGTGTTTGCTCAATGACCTGGAAACAAAGTAGCTATGCACAGTGAAAAAACTCCAAACACACTGAGACCAATAAAGGAAATTTAAAAAGTCAGAAGGGAAGACAATAATGACTTGTTACTTTGACATCAATGGTATGGGCCCTGAAGGATTCAGCCTACGAAATCAAGGAGCCAATCATGCATAGTAAGTAGAAATTGTGAGAATTTTAAGGCCTTGGTGTAATGCAAAAGAAGTAGGTGAATGATCCCCCATGTCTTATTGATGCAGCTTTGGTTCATGACATACCTTTGATGAAATAGTCTTTGATCAAAATGATACTTCCCAGCTTTATCTTACATATCAAATTTGTCTCAAAATGAATTTTACCTCTATTCCTGCATGCATGCATGCATGTATGCATGTGTTAAATAAATATTCATTGAGTTCCTACTATGTGTCAAGCAAATCCCTGATCTCATGAACCTTGCATTCTAGTGGATGAGACTGGTTATGGAAAAATAAGCTTATGAATAATATAATGTAAGTGGAGTTGAAAGCCATAATGAGCAACAAGAGCTAAAAGAACAAAGAGTGGGAAACAGATGTGGCTCAAGCGATTGGGCTCCCGTTTGCCATATGGGGGGCCCGGGGTTCAATTCCCGGGCCTTCTGGTGAAGGGCAACCTGGCCTATACGGCGGGCTGGCCCAAGTGGAGAGCTGGCCCACACGGAGTGCTGACCCACACAGGAGAGCTGGAGCAGAAAGATGATGCAACGAAAAGAGACACAGAGAAGAGACAATGGGAGATGCAGTAGACCAGAGAGCTGAGGTGGTGCAAGAGATTGAGCACCTCTCTCCCACTCCAGAGGGTCCTAGGGTCGGTTCCTCGTGCCGCCTGAAGAAAGGACAAGCAGACACAGAAGAATACACAGAGAGCAGACAGTGAGCGCAAAACAACGAGGGGGAGGGGAAAAATAAATAAAAATAAGAAAATAAATCTTATAAAAAAAAAAAGGAACAAAGAGTGAGGATGTGGAGCAAGTGGTTCTTTTAGGTAGGGCAATCAATCCAGGGCCTAGACTCCCAGTGATGAGGTTGTGATAGCCCAACAGATGGATGAGGTGGAAGAGGAAGCTTTGAGAAGCCTGGTGGGAAGATCATCCCAGGTAGAGAAATGGCATGAGTAAAGGTCCAAGTCAGAGACAAGCTCTGCTTTTTTTTGAACCAGCAAGGGGTCAGTGTGCGCAAGAGAGAGAAAGGAGAAGATGAGAACAGAGAAGGAGACAGAGTCGGATGGTGCAGAGCCCTGGAGGAGGGATAAAAGAGATGGCATTTTGTTCCAAGTGTTCCATTTGTGGGTTCTGTAGCCTGATTTACATTTTTGAAAGTTCACTCTGGCTGCACTCAAGAGAATGTACTGGAGGAGAACAAGATGAGAGACAGGGAGACAAGTTAGAAGGCTTTCAAAGGTATTCCAGGGAATAGAGGATGGGGTCTTGAACACAGGGTGGAAATGGTGGAGGTGGTATGTGGGTTCAGGATATAGTTAAAAGTTAAGATGAGTAGGTCTTAACAGTGGATCAGCTATGGGGCTTGCAGGAAAAGAGTTAAAAATGGCCTAAATATATACGAAAATCTATTTCCAAATAAATTTCCCTAAACTGGAAGTCTTTCAAGTTATACTAGCTCTGACGGCAATGATAAAAGAGGGATTTCAGATAAGTTTTGAACAGTTGCTGCACGTGACTTCTTTGAAGGGGATAGCCTTCTTGAACTTACAAGTTCTGTAGTGCCTGATAAAAATACACACAATTTTCGTGCAAAAATATTATGTATTGTCAAGGATAAATATTGCTAACTGCATTCCCTCAAGCTTATGTATGTGATACATGGTATCTTCCCAAATCAATACATGGATAAATGTAGCAGTTTAGTTTCCAATCTTTGCATCCAGATCTTCAAAAGCAATTATTGTTATTTGATCCATAGAACAAGCAGATAATTTTCATGATTAGAGCAATGGTAGGCTATAGAAGATTTGGAGCAACATGGAGCTTTTTGGAAGGGAACCATGAATCCATATTTGTACAAAGTATTATCTGTAGATTGAACAAATAAATAATTATGCACCAATTTGTACTATTGAATATATCTGGAAATCCATTGTGATTAAATAAATACAAAATTTATTTAAATATGTTATTGAAATAATTAGACACTTTTGCCAAGTATTACACTAAGGGAAGACACCACAAATATGGATGTAGGAACTTTTTGTGGCATTGGTCAGACAAGGAAACTGACAAGATTTTTTTAACCTGTAGAGAGGAAATAGGCACGGGTAGAGAGGAGCCTGAAATGTCCAAGTTTTCAGAAAAGAGGAAATTAGGAAGACATTCAGGGCAACAAAGAAAAATATAGACAGCCAGTCAGAGTGACAATTGATAAATGTCAGTACAGGGTGGCCATGGAAGGCGACCCTCTGAGTGGGAAGTTGTCTGAGTCTACTACGGGTTCAATACTTAATCTGTGCTAAGTACTGTGCTGGTCTCTGGGACTACCATGGGGAAGAAACACAACCACAGCTCTCATGAACCTTAGTTCCTTAATGTCCAGAGAGGAAGACAGACTCTACACAAGTAACTCCAAAGAAAGGATTATTCCTTATTTTCACTTAGATTCCAGTAAGTTAAAGGAATCAGCTAGCAGGTTGACATCTTCAACCTTTGCTCCTGTGATGTGGTGTTCTAAGTGGCTTCCTTTCCCACCTTAGAGAGATGAGCGCATGAGGACAGACTCAGTTCTCGACGTTTCAGTGAAGTACCTGGATGACTGAGGCTTATGACAGGGAATGAGGCTGCCATCCTATTTCATATGGGGTTCTGAAACACCACACATTCCTGGGGGCCTGTTTTAGTTTCCTAGCTGCTAAAACAAATACCACACAATGGGTTTGCCTAAACAATGGGAATTTATTGGTTCACCGGTTTTTTTGAGGCTAGTTCAAAGTCAAGGCGTCAGTAAGGCAATGCTTTCTCCCTGAAGACTATAGTTTTCTGGGGCTGGCGGCCAGTGACCTTTGGTCCTTGGCTTTTCCATCACATGGCAATGTACATGGTGGCCTCTCCTGACTTCTCCTTTCTCTTCCAAGATCCATTGACTTCCAGATTCTGGTGGCTTCCTGTGGCTTTTCTCTCTCTCTCTCGCCGTTTTATAAAGGACTCCAGCTATCAGGAGAAAATCTCAACCAGATTCAGTTGGCCCATGTCTTAACTGAAGTAACATCTTGAAGAGGCCTTATATACAATGAATCCACACCCACCAGGATGCCAAACAAGAGAAGAACATGTCCAAACTGAGGTACACAGTTCAATCCACCACAAGACCTAATGACTTTTTTTGATTGTTTATATTTTACGATTTAACAAAGAAATAGCCATCTCATTTTAAAAAATGCATATCAAGAAAAAACAACATACCAGAGCTAGCAGAGGTCCCTTTAGCTCTCATAACCAGACAGTAGAGGAAGAAGAAAAGACCTACATTCTGAAAGAAAATCTGGCAATGCTTTCAAAATGACAGAAAATGTGATTTAATAGTAATTTCATATTTTAGAAATGTTTGGTAACACCCTATCTTTCTCTTATCTTAATATTTACCCCTCTAAAATAGTTAATTATTGGATTTCCAGCCTTACCCACCACCTTTATAAGGGCACCTCCTCTGCCCAGTGCAGTGCTGTACTCCCTAAGCACTGGAGTATGTAATGGATGGATGTGCATAAATGCTTCACTCATTCAACATATATTCCCAAATACCTACCTTATGCTATATATTGATCTAGGTGCTGGGGATAGAGCATAAATTTAAAAATTTCCCTGTCCTTATAGAGCTTACATTCCAGTGAATATTTGATAAATTGTGAAGGAAAGGTTTATCCTTGATCCACACTGTCATACCTACTTCTTAGGTGTGGTCTTAGCATGTTTGAAAGTCCTTCATTGATTACTAAAGTTTCACTTCCAGATTCATATGAGAACTCTCTCTCCTCTGTCTCTCTCTCTCTCTCTTTCTGCTTTCATCAGGGGGTAGAGACAGCTACTGGCCCACTCAATATCCAATTTCCCCTTATCCCTTAGTAGCCAAACTCTAGGCAAAGTGCTTCCTAGGAAATTCTGCATGCCCCAATCTTCAATATAGTTGGGCATGGACATGTGCCTAAGTTCTGGCCAATGAAATTTAACCAGAAGTTGTTGGATGGGACTCTGAAAAAAAGCCTCAAAGGTCCCCTTATTTAGGGCCTAAGTTATTCGTCCACTAAACTTCATATTCTTCTGCTTAATGATTGCCCTGTTTTGACAAACAGAAAATGTTTTAAGAGTACAAAGTAGATATGATAATATGGGAGCAAAGAAGAAACACTTGATTTACTCAAGCTAAAATACAGTTTTTAAAAATTGGTAAAAAACTAACATGTAAGGATAAAGGAATGGGTATAGCGTATACAAATATAAAATAAGCTAGAGGAGGTATGTACATTATGGCATAGAGATAAAAAGCAGAGATCTGAAAGATGTTAGATGTGTACATGAATAGCAATTATTAATTGCACAAATTTTAGCAAGTTACTTAAGCTCTCTGTGCCCTTATTTCTTTATCTGTAAAATAGTGATAATAATACTTCATAATTGTTTTAAAGATTAAATTAGATATGTATGTGAAGTTTTAACACAAGGAATGAAATAGATCAAGGTCTAATAAACAAAATGTTTTTATTAAAAAGAGAATATTAAAAAAGCAATACATTAAGAACAATAATACAGACCAAAACTGATATTTGGGAAGACTAAACATTTCAAGCGATAAAGTGAGAAGTTGTAAATTATACAAAACAAATACTAATAATATAAAAAGATGTGAAGACAATAATTTCAAAAGAAAGCTAGAGGAAATTTGTAATAAGACAGCAGTATACATTTCAGGACTTAATCCTCTTTTGCCAAGACTTTGAGACCATTTGAGTGGCACTTGTCAGAAAAATCCATAGACCTCCAACTCAGTCATTTTCTCAATACTCCAGGGTCTCTGGCCAGATGTCTGCAAGGAGGACTAAGGGCATAGAGCAAAACCCTTGGCCTCTTGGTTTTTGCCTTATATTTTCAGGACTCTGTGTGTTTAAATAATGAAGGACAAAGCCTAAATCAAACACCTGCAGGTGGTATTTATTCCCTACCATGGCAATTTCACACCCTACTATCCACTAACAACTAACATCCGCTTTACAAAGCAAGTACTCATGTAATGTCAAACATAATATAACATTTGTTGCTTAGACTGATTATTTTCAAGTTTGAGCTTTGCTGATTTTCTTTCTATGTCAATTTACAAATTACCTTGCTGGTTTAGTATTTGATATACTATAAGCTGTGTTCCACCATTTCCTAAACCTTGGAAACTCTTTTAAGAGAAACTTCACATCCAATTTCAACTTTTAACATTTAAAATGCTTTTTCTTCAGAGGTGGCTAACCTTTGCTCTCCTCTTTCTATCTACTTACATTTTAATCTGAGCATGGGGAATAATAATGGAATGGAGACTACTCAAACATTGGCCTGAATTTAACAGGGACACATGGTTGAACATAAGGTATTTCTTAGATTAAAAACACACACTCACATTTTCACATAGGCACACAAAACCCATTATACTGGATTTCCTAGCCCCAAGGGTAATCTGTTTTTTAAATTTTGCTTTCATTTTGTCTTATTATGTCCCAGACCTGCAGATACTTTAAACCTAGGTAAAGAAGGGGCCAACTTCTCAGTGAAGCAAAGAACAGCCTCACTGTGGTCTTTATCAAAATATAAGTCTCCAAAGTTCTTCAAGAAAAATATCACGTGCTGACTCTATAAAGACATAATGCCCAATTTCTTGTCAGAGGGCAGATTGATGTGATATGACCTGGGAAAGAAAGAAATATTAGCTGAACTGTAAACCTCCTGAGACAAAAGAATTGAGCAAAACCCAAATAGACTTTGAAGTTTATTCCTTATTTAGAGATCTTTTTGCGTGAACTTGTCTCCCTCTATATGTACTCCACAATATCCATATGTTTTTCTATAGAGATAAGAAAAATATGCATATTTGACCTCTGAATGTATTGGTTTCTAAATTCATATTGATATAGATAAGGTACCCATATAAGATTTGTGTGTTACAAAATACTGGCCACACAAGAGGGCTAAAGTCTTGCCATTGGGCTACCCATAGTCAGAGGCCCTAAAATTACTTTCAACTCTAAAGTATTTCATTCTAAGACATTAGAAGAATATCTAACCTCTCCCTTCCCACTCATGCAACTTTTTCCAAAGAAGCGTTTTTCTGCATATGTTACTTAAATTGCATATTTTCACTGGATGTCTGTAAACAATTGGTCAAATTTAAACAGGTTTCTTTATTAAAAATCTTCTCAGAGTTTTTGTTAAGCTAATATACATTGGGTGGAAAAAAGAGTGTATAATACATAATATATTGGCTTCCTCAGGCTTATTTGTCTATAGAAGATCTTTCTCTTTTCCTTTCTCATTTGAGTAGATTGTCTCTCAAAACATTGACCTCAACTAGTATCACACCTCTGTATACATCTTTGTCAATCTGGGTAAATCCATAAAGGAAAAAATTAGTGAAAGTAATAAAGGCTGGAAGAAACTAAAGTTCCTGCATGTCTATAAATAGATCTTCAAGAAATTAAGCCAATTTCTTTATCCAAACTATTATGCTTATAGTGTGAGGTAAATACCTGTTTTCCCATTTGAGAATATTCCTGTTCCTGATGTTTTTTTTTATTATTTGTAGCAGGATAACTTCTTGACCTACCAAGTGATCATGGCTTTTTGTGCCTGCAGGTCCTTTTTGGCTCTATGAGCCTTCTCCTTTCAAAGTAGAGAAGAATCTCTATCATCTCAGTTGAGGAGTGTGCCAGAATTGGGGAAAAAAAGATGAAAATATTTAGTTTCCTAGATTTAAAAGCCGTGTTTCCATGTAAGAGAAAATATTTGGAAGGATTCAGACCAGTAAGAGATGGTTTTTCCTTCCTCAGGGATACAAAACAGGCTGGGGACAGAAGAGCCAATCGGAGAGGAAGTGAAAGGTTTAAATGCTGGATTGTCTTTCAAAGGGATCCCTGTGTCCCACTCTCCTCTAGCCTCCAAGCCCACAGGAATATCTTATAAAGTTTAGGGATACAAAAACGAAAGGCTCTGGGTACCCTTCATCTCCTGGATAGGACTTAGGGAAGCTGCAAGTTTTCCAAAGTCTCCCAAATGTAGTAGGATGCAGGGGTAGTTGTATGGAAATAGCTGTGGATGTATTTAGAAAGATGTTCCTAAGATAGTCTCATTGTATTTCCTGGAGCCCACAGTAATGGGAAAAAACAGCCCTGGGAGGGATAGAGATATAGCCAAGTCAGAGAATCCATGAGGTGGGGTGGTAAAGGAAATCCCTGCTTGGATCAAAACTGAGGACAGGCAGATGAGAACCCAGCTATTGCCATGTGACAAGATGACCCAGACTGGAGTCTAGAAGGAAGGCCCTTTCCCTTCACTAACCTTTGTGGTATGATATTATTTTGATTATTTTTCAGGAAAGGGAACCAAGAAATAGAAGTTGTATGTCCTGGGAACAGTCACATAGCTAGTAAATGGCAGAACTGGGGCTGGAAACTAAGTCTTCTGAATCCAGATCAGATGGTTCTTCTACTACTCCACTACAGCTGGTTTAGGGAGAAAATATGCATTTAATTTTAAAATTGTTTTGTTTGAAATGTCATCCAGAAATTTAGCAATTAGAAACTAAAGGCACTATATCAGAGACACAGAGCTAGAGAGGCGTTGTGGGTTTGGCCATGAGAGTAGGAGAGCGTGATGAAGGGCAATATTGGGGGTGGCAAAGAGAAGGTGACTAAGGCAGGACCTTTTGGGAAAATCCACAAGTAGGTTTCCCACAAGGGAAAGAGCCAAACTAGATGGAGAAAATAAATGCTGCAAAAGGGAGGAGTATATGAGGACAATGCAGTGACCCATTGTCAAAGAAAGATTTTCAAAAAAGAATGTCTCTTACTTTCAGTTACAAAGTTAATTAACAGTGACTAATGAATTCATGTGGCTAAGAGACTTCAAAGAAAGACGGGAGGTCATCCTAGAGGTAACACTTACGCACACCTCAGTAGGATCACATAGAACACCAAAATGGATATTATCCCACACAGAGGGGCTCCTGAGGGCTCTGGAGACACCTAGGTCCTATATAAGGGGGGACAGTTCCAGAGATTGATGCCTTATCAGTGGGCTCTACTTTGGAATCTGTGCTCCTGAGAGTGACAAAGTTGTACTCAAATAAGTCCTTCCTGCACATGGTCCATCAGTCCCTTCTATTCAAACCTATATGTGATGCTGGAGTTTGTAGGTGTACTTCCAGAGACTGGAGCCTCTGGCCAGCCCATGTGCTAGCTGTGCCTGGAATCTCAGTGGAGCTGCAACTCCTACTCTACAGCTCAATGGACTCACCCAAGTCACCTGGTGAGGAGACGATGATGGACAACGGCCATCCCAAGGAATGGAGAGAGCCTGCAGCCGCAGGCAGGATAATCCCATCCAATGTATCCATGGAATATAAGCCCCCTCTCACTTGAAGGTGGAGTGGACATCACCATCCCAAACTCCTCAGGATTGGGGGAAGAGCTATGGACTAGAGTGGACTTAATGGTTTTCTGCTGTAGACATAATGTGATTCGAGCAATGGAAGAAATTAAAACAGTGAGGTGGAGCCAGTGGCCACTGGACGCTTTGGGGGCAGGGCAGGGAAAAGCAGTTGTAATACAGGTGCTTTTTCAGGACTTGGGAATTATCCTGAGTAACATTACAATGACAGATATAGGGCATTTTACATCAGCATATAACATGCAGAGCTGTGTGGAAGAGAGTTGGGTCTACAATGTGAACTACGGTCCGTGCTTAGTGGCAAAGTCCCAGGATGTGTATATCCATTGCAGGTGATGTGCCACACTAATGAGAGATGTTTATGTGGGATGTTATGGGAGGTGTGGGAGGTGGGAAACATGGAAATCCCTGTAATTTTTGTATAACATTCATGTAATCTAAGCAGCTTTTAAAATATAAAAAAAAAAAAAAAGTGAATTACAACTGTTCTTCACGCCTAATGTCATAGAAGAAGTATTCAATTTTGAGCAATTTACCCACAGGAAAACAAAATATTGTCTCACTAAGAATTTCTTTGCTCTTACGATATATCAAACTCCAAAAAGCTCAGTTAAAGATTTCCCAAGTAATCCATGGATGATTTGAAGTAGCAGATCAGGAGGAGTAGGAAATGTTCTAGAATTGAAACATAAAATATAGGAATAAATAACATGTGAAAGCATGTCTACAGTAAGGAATGCTCAAACTATTAAAAGAGGACATAAAAACCTAAAAAAATATAGTACTGTTTAATTAGGGTACCAAAACAATTTTACATATTTTAATAACTCTAAATCTATTATCTAGAAAACAAAGCTAGAAAATCAAAGAGAGTTCTAATGATATTCCAGAATCATAATAAAAAGTCTCTAATTAATGAACTCTGGCCAAGAAATCAGAGAAATATGTAATTCCTTTTAGAGTAAATATTCAAAACTTTTGGCTACTTAAAAGAATAAATTTAAGTAATGGGAATATTTACTTATGTGGAGCAATTTATATCCATTTGATGCCAAAGTGATTATTCATTTCCCTGTACTTCAGGCAATAAGAATTCTTCTTCAGATGATAATAATGGGAAATACATATATTTAACAATGTCTCAGTACAGTTTAGTGTCTCAGAGCTTGGCATCCCGAGTTAGAATCCCCAGGTCTGATGCTTACTAGCTGTGTGATTTTGGCAAATGTCCTAACATCTCTGTGCCCGAATTTCCTCATCATTAATCCAGGGACAGTAAATATATTGCTATTGTGGAGATTTATGTAAAGCTCTTTAAATAGTGCCTGGAACATAATAATCCAACATACATTATATCTTTGCTATTAATATACATGCCACATGGTTTTATTAATTGTACCTTTTGTAAGTTATCAGAAAATGTAAAAGTGGAATAGTCTTGAATTAATTTAATGAAAATATCCATAAATCATTTCCCTTTACTGTGATTTGTTTTGTAGATTTTCTTCTCATCTGCTTTCATATAACTACCTTTATATAAACATTAAAAAATCCTGAATATTATAACTATAGAACAAAAAGGAATGACTAGCATATTCTAAATACCATATATGTTGATATTAAATAACTATCTCTTAAGCTTTCCTTTCTGATCTGAAGTTTTTCCCTAAGAAAACCATATGAACATGGGCATTTAAAAATGATTTGCACATTTACCATGTAACTCTGTGGATTCACGGACACATATACAAAACTTGAAAACATAAATTTGAGCTCTCCTGTAAGAGGGTAAAATAATCCCATTGTGGACTGAGATGAAGACAGATGGAAAGCACAACTAATGCAACTAGGTATGGATGACTACATTCCCATCTGGGGCGGACTGCAGACTTTCAAAAAATGAATCCAACAGCAATTTTTAACATCATACATTTCTCCTTCTGGAAGCAATACACCAATCTGCAAATAATTTTATAGTATTTTTCAGTTTTGGGAATTTAAACAACTTCAGTTTTCTAACTCTGACAAGGATTGCTTTCCTATGGAGTCGGTTATTGGAAGTTTTGACCTTCTTTCCTTGTGGTTTTCCCTGAAAATTCACACATCTGTTTAATATATATAATCTTAAAAGATTAATGAATTCTTTATTCTAGACTAAAATTCTTAAAAATACTTGCTTTAAGTTTCAAAGTGGAGATTGCCCTGTAAATAATCAAGTGAAAAAGAATCAATTAGTTGTTTAGACCTAGAATATATTCTAAAGACATTTAATGTGCAATCTCTCTTTTTTTGTTCTTTTGAAGTACCAGGGGACTGGGAATTGGAACTGGGGCCTTGTGTGTGGGAAGCTGGAGCTCAACCACTGAGCCACATCAGCTTCCTTGAGTTGGTTTTATCGCTTGTTTCACTTGCTGCTTGTTTTTGTTTCCTCAGGAGGCACCAGGAACTGAACTCCGGACCTCCCATGTGGGAGGCAGCCGCTCAACCACTTGAGCCACATACGCTCCTAGTTTTTTTGTTTGTTTGTTTTTTAGGCCAGTAAAAAGAATTTATTTGGGAAATGGGGGAAAGAACAGAGCTTGCTGAGAAGTGGGAGAGAAAGACAGAAATACACACCAAGATTTGGTGCAGGCTCTTCTAGGCAGAGAGTGCCTCTCCTAGTCTTTCTTTTAACTTTTCTAAAATCATTGTTTTTTTATCCTTGAATTTTACTTATATTTGCTTTAACAATGTTAAAACTTTAAAGCTAAAAAGTGACTAATGATTTTCTAGTCCTTTCTGAGTCAATACAATTTCCAAGTAATCAGAGATTCACTTTTTTCCCAATGGTATTTCTTCATTACTAAGGACATTCCACACCTGAAGGAGATACCTTAGCCACATGGGCTGGTGACTTTTGAGATTGGCACTTTTCTTGAGGCCACACAGTATACTGGTTAAGAGCATGGGTTTTGGAATAAGACTGACAGTTTTGAATCCCAGAGCTGCCAGATAATTTATTTTTATAATATTTTAATTTTATGAATTTTAGTAAGGTTAAAATATAAATAAAAGTAGGAATAATAGCATCTTCTTTAAATACCTCTCATGCAGATTAAATGAGACTCATTCATTCATTCTACAAATATCTATTGAGCACCTGTCCTAGGGAATTTGGCTCACATCTTTGGTGGGGCTAGTGAAAATAGATAATCAAATACACAAATTAAGAAATAAGAAAATATCAGTTAGCAACAAGGGTCATAAAGAAAACAAAGCAGCTTAATGTCGTAATGAATGGATTGAATTACTTTAGATGGGGTGGTTGGGGAAGGCCTTCTGAGGAGGTAACTTCTGAGCTAGATCTAAGAGGCAAAAGGAGCAAGTTATAAGTAGAATTGAGTAGGAGCTTTCTGGGCACAGTAAAGGCAAAGACCTTGAGCTGTGATTAAATCAGTATTTTCTAGGAACAGAAAGAAGGCATTTGGTGCCTAATAGAGTGGTATTGAGGTCTGACAGATGGGAGGTAGAAATTAAGCTCTGGTGCAGAGTCAAACACCTTGGGTTCAGATCCTGTCTCCCACCACTTGCCATATCTGACGCTCTGAGCCTGGGTTTCCTTAACTGTGAACTTAGATCTTATTGAGCTGTTATTTTAATTCTCATAATTTTATAATTGTTTATAATTTTGTAATTTATAGTTAAGTACAGAGAACATAAAATGACAAAAATGGCAGCAGCCATTACTATATTACTATTATTATTATCTTACTATATCACTAAGATGATCCAGTACATTTACATTCAAAGGCATACATGTATAATCCAAGTACAATTCTTTATGAAGTAACTATTTCAGTCTGTAGCTATGTAGTATTATATTTCAAATCCATTTAAGATGAAACATTTTCTAAAAAATCATTTTTCCATTCTTTCCACAGTTCCAAGAGCTTTGCGCCTTAAAGCATTATTTTTTACCACATGAGCATAGCAAGGTTAGATGCTGATTGGTGAAGGGCAACATGATTTATAAAGTCACTTTCATTTTTCAATGGTTTTCCTTCCAATGATAAGTGAGGAAATGTCATTGGGAATGTCATCTGGGAATAAACTAAAATATTTCAGTTGCTTGTGGGTTCACTTACTTATTGTCTGTATCCTGTACTTTGACATTTGATCAAAAGCCACATAAATCTTGGTTTGTTTCCTCCAAAACCAAGTTTATTTCTTCTGCATCCTGAACTTGATCCTTCTTTCCCATATTGTATTCCTTTATCACCCGTCATGCTGGTTCTTCTAATGATCCATGCTCCTCTGCAGCTGTATTTCCACTGGACTCATTCTCACTTTCAAACCTCTTCTGCACCCTCTTGTTAGTATCTCAACATTTGGTTCCCCAAAAGTCAAATATGTGAATATTTCTAATTATGTGAAACATTACCAATTAGATAAAACATATGAATGCTTGGCTTAATTTCTCATTTTTAAATTTTGACATACTTTATTATATATTTGTTGTTGAAGTGCACTCTGTGATTTGTTAAACAAAGACACTTTGGGGTGACTGTGGGAAAAATTAGATGAACTTAAACTTTTAAAATTGGGAGGGGGGCTAAAGTTTGTTTTGTAATGTTTTTTTGGTAATATAACTCCATTCAAAATATAACAAATAGGGAAGCGGGTGTGGCTCAATCGATGGAGCTCCCGTTTGTTCGCCTCCCGGGGCCTCCTTGTGAGGGCAGGCCGGCCAGCCCGTGCGGCGGGGTGGGCTGATGCAGCAAGACCTCACAGCAGGAGGCAGGTGTGGCTCAATTGATAGAGCCCCCGTTTACCATGTGTGAGGCCCCGGGTTCGCTTCCCGGGGCCTCCTTGTGAGGGCAGGCCGGCCCGCGCGGCGCGGTGGGCTGATGCAGCAGGACCTCACAGCAAGGGGGAGATAGGCAGACACAGAAAAAACACACAGCGAATGGACACAGCAAGCACAAGCAGCAAGGGGGGAATAAATAAATAAATAAATAAATCTTTAAAAAAAATATATATATATATAACAAATATATATTTGAATTATAAAAAAAAAACTTTGTCCATAATGAAAAAAATTATGAAGAAGAGACCGCAAACCATCCCTAACTTGACTATATTTCCACTCATATTATACTCAGGAGGTGGCTAATGGAGGTTGTGGAGTGGGCTGTTTAAAGCAGTGGTTGGCTGACTCTGACCTTCCATTTTAAGCCCTGGAGGTTCTCTCTCTTTTGTCCCTTTTTGTTCAGAACTTTAGGGACTAGCTACAGAAATTAACAAACAAAAAACACATCTTAGCTAGACACCAAAATGCCTAGTGTTTATTTATGAAGAGAGTGAGGAATGTCATTCAGATTACAAATTCTGCTATTGGCATCTCAGGAAATGGTCCATGTGTTCCAGCTCTATCACTCTTGGTTACTTGGTTATCTTGGCAGCAGAATTATGCTTAGCTAATACTGATCAATCCCACATTAAGATTACTACTTTTTGTTCCTTTAAGTTTCTTAAAAGATACACAAGTTTACAAATATTATGAAGTTTAATTGGCATAGGAGCCACCTTGTCTCCTATGCTATTTTACAAACTGGTGGACTTTCAGAAAACAACAAATTTTCCTTTTTAGTTGTCATTGTTGTTGGTCATTGAAAGCTAACACAGTATAGCCCCAAGGAAAAGTACTTATAAAGATCACTAGTTACAGTTTAGTACCTTGCTTTTTCATACATACAATGACATCATGACTATTTCCCATGGTATTAATATTCTACTATTATAGAAGAGTAAATTACTTTCACTTTTTCAGTCACATCTTGATTGAACATCAATATTATTTATGGTTTATTTGTGAACTTACCATTTGTCATTTTACAATAGTTGATGGTTGAGTAACATTCCATTATTTTTCCATATTAGATATTCAATGTATGTCAATTTTTTATGGTAAATAACATTGTGAAGAGCATTACTTTATATAAATCTTAAGCTATTTTATGGTCGTTGAATATTTCTTATGAAAAAACTAGAAATAAAATTGCTATTTTAAAAGGATGTGGCATATTTTAACAATATTGATACTCACTGCAAAATTTTCCCTATACAAAGGTGATACTAAATTACACTCCCATTAACAGTGTTGGAAAGTTGTTTCCCCACTGTTACCATCTATGATTAATTTGGTGGAATGTGTTATTTTAAAACATATTTTCCACTTTGTTTTGCTAAAAAATTGGCATCTCATTATTAAAATAGTATGCATTTCTAATAACCAATTAGGTAACTTAACTTGATTTTACATATATTTAATGCACTTTTTTCTGAAATGCCAACTCATTCATGTCTTCTGCTCATTTTACTGTTGAGTTATTTACCTTTTTGCTAATTTATATAAGCTCATTTTATTTTAAGCACATTAACCATTTTCCCTAAGGGTTTTAAAATAATTATCTATATATTGTACCTGATATTTTTCATCACCTGAAATTTTTATGTTTGTGTACTCAAAAATCAATATTCTTCCTTTAAAAAAAAAGATCAGGTTCTTCCTTTTGCAAAAAACAGATCAATTTTTATATATGCTTTGCAGTGTCTTTTCAAGCGAAAGTTTATTTTCCATATTATTCTTATGTGCTATGCAATGTCTATAAGCTCTATCAAACACCTGCAGACTCAGCAATAGGATGGTCTTTTGTGATCAGAGGTCATATAGCATGATATAAGAATTATTAGCTATATGACCTTGGTCAAAATTACATGTCCTCACAGAAACTTAGTTCCTGCAAAATGAGGATAATAATGTCTACCTCCCAGGGCTGATGTGATGATGAAATGATATAACATATGTGAAAACACCTGGGGGCATTCAATAAACATTAGTTACTTTCACTTTTGCAGACGTGTTTCTGTTGAATATCAATATTCTTTGCATTTTGGTGAACTTAGCACTTGATTTACCCTTATCTTCAGCATAATGCAATCCATTCTCTGAATGTTTTGAAAGCTTTCATATACTAGCATACCAAAATAGTACCATAATTGTTTATATACTCATATATATCTTTAATGCCTAGAACACATTGCTATTTCTTACCTTTACTTTTTTTGCTGCTAGCTATGTGTTTCTCTATGGCATATCTCCCCATTGCCAAGAAAACTGAGAACTCTAAGACCTACAAATTACTTTAGCAATAGGAAATGGTATCAGATGCCAAAAGAAATATATTTCCAGTTCTATAGCAAATCAGTTGTTTTATTAGTCAGGCTGCTTTTAGTTGTTTGTGCCTTTATTTGATTAATTGTGACATTAACACAGTCCAAAGCGCTTAAATAACAAAAGGCTTTTTTTATTTATGAAGTTAGGATGTCTAGGGATAAAGCGAGCCTCAGGAACTCCAGGGCCTCCATGATTTAGTCAGAATTCTTTCTCCAGCAACCCTCCCCCCATTCCACCTAATTGCTTATCTTTAGCCATGTTACAGGGAATATGACTCCACTGAGTTTAGGCCACTTCCTTTCAGTAACTGATTCAGCTACAGAGAACACTATTTTAAAAAATATCAGGGAAGAATCCAACTGACGTCAATCACTGCTGGCTGCATGCTTTGTCTGGCTTCACAGCACCCACAGTTATTCAGCACTGACTGGCCTTTTTGGAGACATATGATCAGTCCCATGACCTGCAGGCATGGGAGGTCTTTCACTTGAAAGTCCTACCAGGCAGGACGTCAAGAACAGGGAAAAACACTTCAGCAAAGTAAATGTTGGAGTGTGCTAGTATAAAGAATGTGAATGGGAAAACCTTACCTGGTGGGACCAAAACAACAGCTACCACAATAGACTTATTTTCAACCAAACTGCACATTGCTTTATTAAGTCATATCACTTGTTAGAAGTTAATAAAAATTAACACAAGATTTGTTCAATTCCCCGAATTTAATTCAATTGCTTAGCAATCCTGACTTCATACTATTTTTCATCCATGTAACATTGGGCTTAAACTATAGGATTATCTTTCAAAGTATTCTTATACATATTGGACATATTTGGTGATCCTTCACAAAGACAGAGCAATTATCCTAATTAAAATATATTATTACAATATAAATTTGGTATGCAAATTAATATCTCACTTTCTCAAATCAATTAGTTTAGTTTCTGGATTTTCTCTCAGTGTATATAAGTGCCTTGCAAATTTCCGAGTGAGCAATCCATTTGTTTGTTATGTTGATGGCATAAATGACTAATAAATGCATTCATAACCATCTTTACTTTAGCCTGGCATTCTGAGCCTCATGAATTCAAAAACATTTAACCATGAAAAGAGACCTTTAGTGGAAAGTGATAGAATCTAATTTCTTCCCATCCAAAGGGCAATTTAGCAATATTGACCATTTAAAGGGCCAAACCAAACAAGATAATGAGGGATAATTCACTTTTCTCTTTCTAGCTCACCAATCCAGATTCGGACAATATGGAGAAAGGAACGATGCCGCCATAATTATTATTTGGCTTTGGGAGCTATACAAATGAATAATCGTTTCAATGCTGCTTCCAAAAAAAGTTCTAACATTGTTATATAACTACATTCCTCCCCTCCCCTTGGCTATTTTGGTCTTGTTAAAATGTTGTTTTTGATCAAATAGCCCATACACGATTAGCTGCAGCATTATAAAATAAATGAATCACAGCTGCACTGACAAATACATAAGGAGGAACAGGGAATGATAAATGCAGAAACAATTTCATCTCTAGTTGGAAGTATCCTGACAGCAATAATTATAGAATTCAACAGAAACAGTTCACCCATCATACATTAATTTAACTGCACTCAAAAGTGCTGACAGAAATGTAAATAACTTCAGGATATGTCTTCAGTTATAGTGATATTACGTATCTCCTTCTGGTCAACTGAAACAAGGAAATATCTAGCTGACGTAACTTATTACCATATTTTTGGAGTACATATGAAGAGAAGACCAACTTTAAGAGAGGTCGTGGCATTTTAACATGCTTATTGAATGAGAGAGTCAAATAAAGTTTTAGGAAATAGAAAGATCTGGACAGCAGAAGTAACTTAGAACTTTGGTTAAGTATTCTACTTCCTAAATGTATAAGTGGGTTTCCCTTTGCCCAAAGGTATGATGCAAGGTGTGTGTGCTTTTGCAGATGATCTTATTTTACATCCCTCTTTTTTTAAGGCTGCATTGCCTTCTGACATTCAGAGAGAGATTCCTGGTTACTTCAGCAGAAATTTACTCAATTCTCCCCGAGATGTACCATGTATAACTAAGTATAACTTTCTATATCAGAATAGAGCCTAATTATGAGATCAAAAGGCATCAGATAAAATTAAATATGAGACAGCTAAGAAAAGAAAGGTCTTCAATAAGACCAAAAGTAACAGTAGATTGTAAATAAACACTAGAGGCAATAGCAAGCAGAATTGGTACTTTCCAAAGCTCAATCAAGAGACAACCAGCCAGATGGCAGCAGAGTAAGGAGCTCCTAGAATCAGCTCATGCTACAGGGCAGTTAGTAATCACCCAGAGCTATCTAAAGCACCTGCTTGGGGCCTCCAGGAGACCAGAAGTGCATCCTGCAACATCCCTGAAAGAATGGAAGGAGGAAACTGCCCATCTGCAGAGAGGATCCGTGAGTAGAGCCCTCTACACCACGGAGGCCAGTGCCCATCCTCCACTGGGGAGCTATTCCGTGGCTGGAATTGGCAGCTTCACTTCCCAAAAACGGAGGAGAAAGAGATGGTTGGCCACCGATTTCAGCTACTGATTAGTCAGTTGGGCAAGCTAAAGTATAATCCTAAGAACAGCTAAAGTTTGAACCTGTCCAAGTCAGAAAAAGGCTGGTAGCCGCCGTTTTAACTCCACCCCCAGCATATGGGGAAGCCGGGCTGACTGAAAATCACAGTGTTGGTAGGGACAGGCTTCTTTCCACTCAGATTGGATTGTAGGTCTAGCTGAAGCCGCAGCCCCACCTCCGGCAGGGAAACAGCTGGAGGGACCTGCATCAGCCTCTCCAGGAAAATACAGGCCACACCGTGGAGCCTGGTGATCATCCTACTCTGGTGGCACAAGCTGCCTCAGGAGCTATTCTGTGGCTGGAGCAGGAAGCTCCGTTTCCCAAAAACAGGGGAAGAAGAGACGGTTCGCCACCAACTTCAGCTACTGATTAGTATATTTGGCTGGCTAAAGTATAACCCTAAAAACAGTCAACGTTTGAACATGTACAAGTCAGAAAAAGACCTGTAGCTGCCATTTTGACTCCGCCGCCAGCATGAGGGGGAATTGGGGCTGACTGAAAATCACGGTGCTGATAGGGACTAGCTTCTTTCCACCCAGATAGTACTGCAGTCCTAGCCTAGGCTTCAGAGCCATCTCTGGCTGGGAGGAAGCCGGCAAGACCTGCACCAGCCTCTCTGGGTAATTGTAGGTACATCCAGCTGGCACATACATAATATGAAAAGTCGAAAGTCTACTGGGGCAATTATCATTCTGGACCGGCACAGCACAGATTGCTGCCCACACTTCCAGCTCCATCCCCACCCCAGGCAGGGGAGGAAGGAGCATAAAGCTTCATCAGACTCTGGGCAACTACAGTCTGTGCCTGCATGACTTGGATTATTACACACAGCTGTGGCTCTGTCCCTACCCCTAGCAAAGGAGCAAGGTGGGAGAAGCTTCACTGGTCCCTGGGGCAATGTGGGCAGCTTGAGCCTCCACAGCTTACAGCACCAACTATATCCTCAGCACATGCTACACAACCAGCAAAGGAGAAAGGGAAAGAAAGCTCTAAACTAAAGAGAGAAAATGCACCCAGAATAAATACATCCAGTATGCCAGATGCCAAGACACCAACAAAAAATTACAACCCATACCAAGAAACAGGTAGATATGGCCCAGTTAAAGAAACAAGACAAGCCGTCTGATGACATAAAGGAGTTGAGGCTACTACTCATAGATGTTCAAACAAATCTTAATAAATTCAACGAGATAGCTAAAGAGATTAGGCTATTAAGAAAACATTAGATGAACACAAAGAAGAATTTGAAAGCATATATAGAAAAATAGCAGATCTTATGGGAATAAAAGTCGCAGTAAATGAAATTAAAAATACACTAGAATCATATAACAGCAGATTTGAAGAGTCAGAAGAAAGAATTGGTGAGCTTGAAGAAATGGCCTCTGAAAGCTAACATACAAAAGAACAGATGAAAAGAATGGTAAAAATTGAACAAGATCTCAGGGAACTAAACAGCAGCAAGATATGTGCAAACATATGTGCCATGGGTGTCCCAGAAGGAGAAGAAAAGGGAAAAGGGGCAGAAGGAATATTTGAAGAAATAAAGAAATAAAGCTAGAAAATTTCCCAGCCTTATTGAAGAACACAGATATTTGTGTCCAAGAAGCATCCAAATAAATCTTAAAAGATATTCCATGCATTTAGTAACAACAACAACAAAAAAGCCAGAGTAGTTATACTTGTATCAGATGAAATAAACTTTTAAAAAATACTAGTAGTGTGCAATCTGAGGAGGAAGTCAAGGGAAAAAAAAATCCATTTGCAATAGCGACTAAAAGAATCAAATATTTAGGAATAAACTTAATTAACAATGCAAAGCACTTGTATTCAGAAAACTACAACGCACTGTTAAAAGAAATTTTTTAAAAAGACCTAAATAATTGGAAGAACATTCCATGCTCACAGATTGGAAGACTAAATATCATTAAGATGTCAATTCTACTCAAATTGATATACAGATTTAATACAATCCTGATAAAATTCCACCAGCATTTTTTAAACAAATGGAAAACACAATTATCAAATTTATTTGGAAGGGTAAGGAGTTCCAAATAGCCAGAAACATCTTAAAAAGGAAAAGTGAAGTTGGAGGACTCTCACTTCTGGACTTTAAATCATATTACCTAGCTACAGTCGTAAAAACAATATGGTACTGGCATAAAGACAGACATATAGACCAAGGGAACCAAATTGATGGTTCAGAAACAGACCCTCACATTTATGACCAACTGAATTTTGAAAAGCCTGTCAAACCCACCCAGCTCAAGCAGAACAGTCCATTTAACAAATGGTGCTGGAAGAACTGGATATCCATAGCCAAAAGAAAGAAAGAGGACCCCCTATCTCACACCTTATACAAAAATTAACTCAAAATGGATTTTTGAAAAAACAAAATAACTATTGGAAATAATCTCTAAGAATGAAATAAATTATTGGTTTAGTTACTAAAAAAAAAAAAAGCAAGAACCATAAAGCTTCTAGAAGAAAATGTAGGAAAACATTTTCAAGACCTGGTGGTAGGTGGTGGATTCTTAAAGGAGATAAGAGGAGGACTGAGATTGATGC
>JAQZBX010001174.1:0-80682 GCA_029593785.1 Cabassous unicinctus | reverse complement strand
CATTCTCTCTCTGTTTCCCCTGCTGTACATATCTGATATTTCTGGCTATTCTTGTACAGTTATTTATTTATTTATTAAACAGTTTTATCGAGATATATTCACATACCATACAGTCTATCTAAAGTGTACAATCAATGGCCCTAACCATGCTTTAAGTGAGAAAGAAATCCTTGCAAATTGATGACAAAAGGAGAGGAAATAGGGCCTTGGACCCATCATCCATCTGCAGTTTCCTTCATATTATGGACTTCTTAAGGCATATCTGGGCCAGGGCTATGACCTATCATGCTCACTGTGATGCTTAGGCTAATGTGGCAACTCTGCCAGGTAATAGTGCCCAATTGTTTGGTCAAGCAACATGGGGCTAATTGTAATACAAAGACATTTATGGACTTTAGTTATCCGTGAGTTTACTGCATAGATAGTTGATTACATCTACATCAACCAGGAAGATTGCTGTCAGCAGTGAGTGACACTTTATCCAATCAATTGAATGCCTTGAAAGGGAAGGTGATTTCAGCATTCACAGAGAATTTCTCAGCTCGTTTTTTGGACAGCCAGCGTCTCCCAGAAACTCATCAAGGACCTTTATTGGACTTTCATTGGAGCCCCTGGTTTGCAGCCTGCCTGCAGAACCTGAACTTGTGCATCCCCACAGTCACGTGAGAGACTCATAAAATCTCATACTATTTACAGATATCTCCTGTTGATTCTGTTTCCCTAGAGAACCCTGACCAATACAGCTTGGTACCGGGAATGATTCTTGAGGAACAGAGTCTTAAACATGGGATGTCTGAGGTAGTTCTGGGAGTTTTGCAATTGGTGCTCTACTCTAATTGGACTCAAGGGAACTAATGACTCCCTTTCTAATAATGAAGAAGCCACTAACAGCCTACGGTATGAGTTGGCAATGGAGATATGCAAAATAACCATCATTGGATTCCCCTGCTTCCACGCTTATAAAACAAGGATATGGGTGAGAGTGTTTCCAACACCTTAAAAGAATTTTGTGGAGTCAAAAGGTATAATGATGTTGGCTGGCTCCTCCTAGGTACTTTGGATACAGTTACAAAAGAGAGAGATAAGCTGAAGTCTTCAAATTTGAAACTTAAATGCTGCATGAATGATGTGAAGGTTTCTATGTGTGTTCTGAAAGAAAATCTTGTCTTCTGCAGCCACAGGCTTGAGATATCTGAGAACCAAACTCAAACTCTCATTGTAGCAGAGTTACAAAGGAAACTAAAATCTCAACCCCACAGGGTTTCTGCAGTTAAAGTGAAGGCATTGAATGGAAAGGAGTGGAATGCAGAGGATTGGGATGGAGACATATGGGATGATGATGGTATTGGTGGGGACATTGGAACCCTAAATTCTGCTGAGACTTTACTAGATAAAGGTGTGATGGCCTGCCCTGTGGAGACCACACCCTGTCAACCTTTTATCACTGAGCCTCCAGCCTGCCCCAGGGAGTCTGGACCTCCTTCCAGCCCTGAGGTGGGTGCCAGTCAAACTGAAGCCTGCCTTGCCCAGCCTCTGGCCTGCCAGCCATGCACTGCATGCACTGTCCAGCCTCCACCTTGCCCTGAAGAATCTGTCTTCCAACCCCTGCCTGAAGTGATTAATCCTGTCTCACCAGAAGAAAATGCAAAGGAATGCCCTGAGGTCAATAGCTTGCATGAAATTTCTAATCCTTCTCCTTACCCACCCCCATCACCCCTCTTCTCTTTGAGACATATTACTAGACTAAAATCACAGCAAGCCCCCAAAGGTGAAATACAAAGTGTGACCCATGAGGAAGTACGCTATATTCTGAAAGAGCTGCATGAGTTTTCCAACCTATATAGACAGGAATCAGGGGAATACATGTGGGAATGGATACTAAGGGTATGGGATAATGGTGTAAGGAATATAAAGTTGGATCATGCTGAATTTATTGATATGGGCCCACTAAGGAGAAATTCTGGATTCAGTGCTGTAGCTTGAGGGGTTAAAAAGGGCTCTAACTGTTTGGGTGGCTGACTGAAGCATGGACCAAAAGATGGCTTAGCATTTCTGAGGTTGAGATGCCTGATTTGCCCTGGTATACAGTAGAAGAGGGAATTCAAAGGCTTAGAGAGATTGGAATACTAGAATGGATTTATCATTTGAGACCTGCCCACCCAACCCAGGAATGTCCAGAGGACACACCTTTAACTAGGACTGTGAGGAATAAATTTGTAAGACTAACTCCATCTTCCCTGAAGAGCTCTGTGGTTGCTCTTCTCTGTAGTCCAGATATTACTGTAGGGAGGGTTGTAATAGAATTAGAATCTTTAAACATTATGGGGATGATCAGATCTTGGTCCAGAAAAAGTCAAGTATCGGCAGTTAATCGCCAAAGACAAGGTGGGCATGGCTACTGCAATGAAAGGCAGATTAAAAGCAGTTCTCAAAGTAGTGTAAATTGCATAGAGTTATGGCGTTGGCTAATAGATTATGGGGTACCTAGAAGTGAAATAGATGGGCAGTCTACAAAATTTCTTCTGGATCTGTATAAGCAGAAGAGTTCTAGGTTGAGTGAACAAAATCCTAACTCAAATTACAGATGCAAAGAACCACGACCAGATGAAATGCTTGCTGAGTGTAACAGGAACACGGAATGGGTAGTGGAAGAAGGTAGCAATAAATATGAACTTCGACCACGTGACCAGTTACAAAAATGAGGACTGTAATTGTCATGAATCTTTCTTCCTTGTTTTGTTATGAGCATTATTGTATATGTACACAAAATGAATTTCTTTGTTTTCTTCCCCAACCTTTTCCCTTACCATATGAAAAGTTTATTAGTTTCATGTCATAATATTTAAGGATGTCAAGTTTAAGAGTGAATATTACCCAAGGACTTGCACCCTATTCTGTAGGGAATTAATGCGTTTCCGATTGTATGCAGGAGAGTTGAACATTGTTAGGCGGAAACATATATATGTGCATGTCTAATATTGTTTTTACTTAGAGGCTAAGTATTGTTTAAGGTAATGTGTATGGTTGTTGAGTTGACAAGGGGTGGATTGTGATGGTTAGGCTAATGTGTCAACTCAGCCAGGTAATTGTGTCCAGTTGTTTGGTCAAGCAAGCACTGGGCTAATTGTAATACAGGACATTTATGGACTTTAGTTACCCGTGAGTTTACTGCATAGATAGCTGATTACATCTACATCAACCAGGAAGATTGCCATCAGCAATGAGTGATGCTTTATTCAATCAGTTGAATGCCTTAGAAAGGAAAGTGATTTCACCGTTCAGAGAGAATTTCCCAGCTCATTTTTTGGACAGCCAACGTCTCCCGGAAACTCACCAAGGACCTTCATTGGACTTTCATCGGAGTCCCTGGTTTGCAGCCTGCCTGCGGAACCTGGGCTTGTGCATCTTCATGGTCACATGAGAGACTCTTATAAAATCTCATACTACTTACAGATATCTCCTGTTGATTCTGTTTCTCTAGAGAACCCTGACTAATACATTCACTAATAGAAATAGGTGGATGATGAAGAGATGAAGGCCAGAAGACAAGCCTTCAAAATGCATATGGTAAACTCCAACAATGGAAGGAGACAAAGAATGGGGTGAAGATGGAGAGAAAAGGAATGATGTTAGAGTATTGGTGGTTGCTTAGATCCCACAGAGAAAATTAGGACTTTGAACAAGTTCCAGAGCAGTTTCCATTTCAGAAAGGTGGGGAACAGAGTTGAAGATATAATAGAAACCATCACTTCATCAACTCAGTAATCTTAGTTAGATTTTCAAGATAACTTTCCGTGTATCTCAGACTGGAATGTGATACAGGGTACTTAAGGGAAAATTAAAGGAGCCAAAACCCCAAAGAATGGGGACAAAATACCATCTGGATGTTTGAAGCTTAGAGAGAGGTTTGCATACTCTCAGCAATGAAATATACCATCCTTTGCCTCCTTGATCAAAACTTCTAGAGTTTTGAGAGGAATTAATCTGGTGTTTCTACTTTAGCACCAATAGAAGCCTAAATCCTAAAAAGTCTCTGTAAAAGCTATATTTTTGTTGACAGGTTATTGTATAGGGTATAACCTCCCACAAAAATCTTGTCTAAATCCACCAGAATGGTGAAAATGAATGATACTGTATCAAAGTTGCAGCTGTATTTGCTGCATGGCCTTTGATTTTTTTGCTTCTTTCTCTCTCACACATTTTTTTCTTTAAAGCCGTGAGTTTATTGAGAAATCTTATTAAAAATCACAAACTGAACAGCATACTTTTTTTTGAGAACCAGATACAGATTTTAAATGACAAAAAAAACCTCCTTTAATCTTTTGTAACATCTTGACAGTTGTGCCAGAAGATGTCTGCTTCTGCCTTCAAAATATAATTGCTTTTGGTCTGAAATAATTCATTCCCTTCTCTTTTTCCTCTCTAGAAAACCTTGCCCTTTCAGCTAGATATTTTCCCTTAATTCTGTTTTTTTTAGGAGGGGGAGAGGAATGGGTCAGGTGCTAGTAGCCTAAGAAGACCAGAGTGCATGGCCAAACACATACCCTGGGAAGGTGTAACAGGATATAGAGAGCATCTGTGAACCAAGGATCATAAAACTAATATATATTAGCAATAAAAATTAGGTTAGCCAACAGTGTTTTGAATATTTAGTGTCATCAAAAGTATTTGACCTTTTATAATCCATCAGAGCATATTTCTATTTGTTTTGCTTTTTATAACTCAAGTGCTCATATCATATTTGAAAACTTTCTTAGCAGCTACTGTCCTAAAGATCCCAAATCATACTTGTTCCCCCTCCCCCAACTACCACTTTGTAAACATTGGAATAAGAGTGTCATCAGATTTCCATAAAATCTGCATCCGTGGACTCTTCAGCACTAAACAGTTCTGATCGATAATATGAAACTTATGGGAATGAGAAATAGGTGATCTTAATGGTGGGATGGGAAGTTTAGGCATTGATGAGGATTGATAAAACTGCAGAGTGCTGTGGTACATAGTTCTAAACCTTAGACTCAAGTTTTGAATCCTGAAGTACAGGGAAGGAAAGGTAAGAAAGGGAAAAAGAGGACGTGAGAGAGACAGAGGTGTTGACCATTGCAATAAACATCATTGCTTGGGGCTCCTTGCAATGCAGTTACATTTTTCCATCTGTTCTTATAATTTTTCCAAACCAGTTCTTTAAAGTTAAGTGTAGTCCATAAGCTCTTTTATGACTCAAGTTTGTAAATGTTTCTGACTTTTTGGGGTTAACTCCTCTCTATAATCATTAGTTAATGAATTTTGGGCTTCTTAAGCATCTCTGAGCTGCCCACTTCAGTCCACATTAGATTTGCTGGATGCAGGGAGATTTGTCTACTAGAACATTTTTCTGCTTTTCTAACTGCTTGAGACAACAGGACATGGGTGAATAAAAAGGAAAAAAAGAAGATAAACTCAAGTACTCCTTGGATACTGTTTTAGTTTCCTGGTTGCCAAAACAAATACTGTGCAGTGGGCTGGCTTAAACAACAGAAGTTTATTGGCTCATGGTTTTGAGACTAGGAGAAGTCCAAATTAAGAGGTCATTAAGGAGATGCTTTTCCCCCAAAGACTGTGGCATTCTGGGGCTGGCTTCTGACTATCTTGCTCCTTGGCTTTTCTGTCATATGGCAGTGTACATGGTGGCTTCTCCTGGCTTCTCAGTTCCAGTGACTTCCAGCTTCTGGCTGCTCCCTGTGACTTTCTCTCTCTCTGTGGACTTCCCTATAAGGCCTTCAGTAATAGGATTAAGACCCATCCTGATTCAGATGGACCACACCTCAACTGAAGTACTTCATCAAAAGGTCCTATCTACAGTGTGTTCTAACCACAGGCATGGATTAAGTTTAAGAACATGTTTTTCTGGGGTACATAGCTCCAAGTCACCACAGATACTGTACTATATCAGTGGTTCCTTCTGCCCTCATTGAGGCTAACTTACTTATTGAGAGTTAGGATAGAAATCGTGCATTTCTATGTAAGCAAGTTTCTAAGGTATATTTGGAGAAGCAAGTCCAAACCCAAGCTTTCTTCTTTCTTAGGAAAAGGGAGGACAGGAATGAACATGCACTGAGCACCTCCTACTTGCCAGGCAATGTGCTTGATGTTTCCCTCTTGTTACTGGGCCTCTATCCCATTCATTCCCTAATAAGACAGAGCTAACCAATATGCTTTGGAGAATGAATTGTCTTAATAACAAATTTATAGTTTATGCTATATCTTATTATGGCTTCTTATGAGTTTCCCAATGGATAAGAGTAAAGATTCAATCTTGCTAGCTGGGCCCAAGATTTAGAAGTAAGAAATATTTTTCTTTAGATTTTCTCCCCCTGTGTCATATTCTCTAATATAATACAGGTGTTCCAACCCCTACCATTCCATGGGGATGGTCCTTTTTTTCTCTTTCTCAAGTCAGGACTCAGGATGTCTTTTCACATCACTTACCTGTCCTTCCTTGGATATGGGCTGTTCAATCCTCATAGTCCCATTTCTGGTACTCTCACTACACTCTGTTATTTCTAATAATGAATTGTACACTACATCATTTTCTATTATTATTGGAGGGTCTTGTATTCCTGGAGGGTCACTTAACTCTTAACATCCAATAGAATCTCATTTTATCCTTATATTGACTTTGCAAGGTAGGAAGAACCACCCTATTTTACAGATGAGGAAACTAAGATCCAAAGACTTAGATAACTTGCTTAAGTCATGTAACTAGTAAATGGTAGACCCAGAAGTTAAACAAGAACTGTTTGGCTCTAATGGAGGTGTCTTTGTTCCTTCTATACCATGATCTCTTAATTTGTCAAGCAGTGTACCAAGGCTACTATGCTGAGGAATTCTAAACTGCTGTTGAAATATGTGTTGAAAACTATTGGCTTCTTGAAATATTGTAACCAGAGTGATAGATTTTATGGTCCTGTCATTACTCAATAGGAAAGGATGCTGGCACTGATTGTTAACATCTGTTGGAAACACAATAAGACTGCTTTGCCAATTATTGGTCTTCTCTCACAGAGTGCCTAGTAGCACTGACAAGACAATATAATGTTTCAGAGCCAGATTTAAGTTTACTACAGACTTGATTCAAATCTTGAATCCATTGTGTCCTTAACTGTGATGTCTTAAGGAAGTTACTCAAATTGTCTGTTTCCTCATTCTTAAAATGAGAAAGATAATATCTACTTCAGAGTTATTGTGAGGCTTAAATGAAACAGTGCATGTGAAGCCCTTCATGTAATGCTTTGCACATTAGGTCTTCAGTAAAATGTTACCTGCTAGAAACAAAAGTAATGAGAATGGAATGATAACTTGGTAGATCCCCCTTTTTTTTTCCTCTCTCTAATCTTAGGTTATCTCTAAGGATACCTAATTGACATATTTTTCACAGTGGAATAAAAGAATAATTGTTTTCTCATTTGTTTCCCTGGCAGATTTCTCTCCACTTCCTTAAGATTAGAAGTCCTAATTTGGCTAATTGCAATAATGACCACCAAATTGGGCAAGAAATCATCTACAAAACCACAAATTAAGGCATGATACAATTTGAAATGTCAATATGAATGTAATCGTTTGAGGGGGCTGTTGTGGGTGCAGGGGTAAGAAAACCCCGGTGTCTGTGTTTTGGGTGAAGATGATCCTGCATTTTCAGACCACAATTTCTGTCTGTGCTTCAGTCTTCTGAGATAAGAGGAATATGAAAGGAATTGGAGAGGGACTGAAACTGAGAAATATAGCCACAAACCACCGTTTCTTGTCCCAGTTCCATTAGCACCACACAATCAAGTGCTCCAGTATCGTGAGGATTTGGTAGCTTATAATTGCCCTGCAGTCAAGAGATGGGTAATTGCTCCTATGGGCCATGGATTTCCTGCTAGCAACATCTGATTGAAACCAGCCATTTATTGTAGTTAAAAACTCCAGGTTTGCTGGAGTGTTTACATATAAACCTTCTGTGTGACACTCATTTACTCTAACTAGCCATCCATATATTAAAAATATTACATACTACTCCTTTTTAAAAATTTGATGGATCACCTGTTCTTTTCAGTTTGATTAAATTTTAGTATGTTGTCTTGATGTGCCAACTCTTTTATTCCATAGCTTACACTTTATAAAGTTGCATTTCTCTGGACCTAAATTCTATCCTAGTTTGGGCCATTTGTCTATAGCCACAATACTGTCGTTTTTAGTTAGGTACTTTTGCAAAGTTTCTTGCTTTTCTTCTTTTCCATTTCTCCAGTAAGCCAAATATAGATAGTAACCCAAGTGTCTTTTGGCCTCCCCCCCATGACTCAGAATGTAGTAACGGTAAGCCATTTACTCTTTAGCAATCATGATACTTTCCTATTTTTAAATTTTACTGACACCTGCATCTGCAAGTATACAATGGATGATGCTACATAATCCCATTAAGTAGATGATACTCTGTCCATATTCAATTTATCTGGATTCCCATTCCTCCATACCTGCAGTTCTATTAAAATTAGGTTTTAAGAAGTGGATGAGTAATGTGACATCTACATATGATTCAAGTATGTCCAGTGAATCTTGAGATATTTGGTTGATTTAATCTAATTTCTCTACTTATGAATTGTAGCATTGATACCATATTCCACTTCCACTCTTTATTCTTGCACCTAGAATAAAGGGTGTGATAAATTGAATTATGTACTCCAATTGGACATATTCTTACTGTTACATTCCTGTGTGTGTGAACCCATTGTAAATAGGATCTCTTGAAGATGTTGTTTTTAGTTAAGGTATGGCCCAACTGACCAAGGTTGAGTCTTAATCTGGATTACTAGAAGCTTTATAAAGAGAAAGAAACCAGAAGCCAGTGTCAGAGAAAGCCACAGGGAAAAGCTGGAAGCTGGAAGTCAATGGAAACCAGAAGAGAAAGGAGAGGACATCACCATGTGATGCGAGGCAGGGATACGAACCAAGGAACCCTGAGGACTGAAGGCAACCAGTGCCAGAATGTTATAGACTTTGAAAAGAAAGCTTTGTTTTGTTGCTACCTTAATTTTGGACTTCTCCTGTTTTCATAAAAGTGAGTGAAAAATTCCCATTGTTTAAGCCAATCCAATGTGTGGTATTTGTCATAGAGGCTTAGCAAATTGAGACAAAAGGTCAAAATGGTTAGGGATAAGCAGGGAATGCCTTGTATTTGTGAAATAGAAATTCTGCCATTCCTACCACATCCTTTTTTTTTTAAGCTCCTTGACAAACATGGCACCCTTGTTTCGAGTTAATAAGTTATTTGTGCTCTTTCTGTAGGAAGAAATATTAATATGTTGTAATCTTGATGTTTATGTGCAAGTTCTCTAGGATGATGTGTAGGAAGAAAGGGTTAACCCATTTTTTTTAACTGATTATGAAGGATATATATTATTAAGGTCAGCCCTAGTCAAAGTCACAAAAGAGATGAGATTTGTCTTTAGTGTCTCCTTTTCTTCTCTCTCTTTTTGTAGTTCTATCTTAATTATATATATGGAGTTGATCAGTTTGATTTTAATGCAGTACTAAAGAATATATTAATTAGCATTCTCAAGGCTCTGACCAAGCCTGGATTCCTCAAACTGTACCTTCTCTAAATTCTGAGGTTAAAATTAGTGGTTTGAGCAGAAGAAAAATATGGCAGTTGAATTTAAACAAAGAACTCTTACCATGGTATACTAAGCCACAAACTTGGTTCCCTGGTAAATGACATGTGTTTATATCTGGATATTTAAAAGCAAGGGTACGGGGCAAGAAAATAAAAGCCCGACTTCAGTGCTGGTACAGTTGTATGAAGCAGTTAGGCATATTTTAATATAGAAGAGCCAAATTTAGCACAAAAATTAATGGAATAATAATTAAATTTACAATAATTCTTCACAAAAGTCCAAGAGAAATAACAAATTAATGAATACTTCCTGTGGTCCAGGTGCTTTCCTATGGTCGAGGTCTTCTAATTTATTATTTATGATAACCCTATGAGGTAGATGTTATCTCCCTGTCTAAAGATGAGGAGGCTGAGGCTCAGAGAGGTTAAGTTATTTGTCCCAGGTCATACAGCATGTAAGAGGAACAGCTGGGATTCTAACTCAGGTATACCTATGATGAAATCCATGTGCTTTCTGTTATTTCACTTGGTCCTTGAATTTTTTTTATGGTTTCTCAGAGAAGTAAATTTCCTTAGTGCAGATAAAATATGATTTGATTGATCAGTATTTTATTTTCACTTGGCTTTTTAGGAAACCTTGCAATTATTGATTCATTCAGCTAATATTTATTTTTGTATCTCCCACATGTCAGGCATGGCTAGGCATTGAGAAAACAAAGACAAATGAGATGTGGTTCTTGTTCTTGAGAAGCTTTCAGGGAGGGAAGAGATTTATAACGAAATGAGAGCCACATTGGAAGTATGTCAGTTTCAGGGGTGGGAAAAAAAGTAAGTAATCAATTATGTATGAGGAAGGAGATAGTGTTTGGCAATTTTTTTTTTTTTTTTTCACAAAAAAGGAGCTTCAACAGGGGTCCTAAAGATGCTGATTATGATGATGATGACAGTGATAATAGCTAATAGTTTCTGAGCACTTAGAATGCTCCAAGAAGCTATCTGCTTAGTATCTTATCTCCTTCAAATGTCTCAACATCTTTAGGTGTTATTCCTGTTCACATATCAGTGATGAGAAAACAGGTCCAGAGAGGTCAAGGAACTACTAGAGGATGTTGGAACCAGGATGCAAATCCAAGTCAGCTAACTCCAAAACCAGCCCTCTTTGTGGCTCTGTTTTACTGAATCAGCAGTGAGTAAGCGTTTGTATGGATAATGGTGTGGTTAGAGTTAAGGAAGGGTTGGGAATTGCAGAAGAGTTTGCTTGTAAAGGCAGAGAGATGTGAAACAGTGTGGCGTAAACTGGGATTTGTAAGTAGCAGCATATAGTGAAATTGTGCTTTGTAGATTGGGAGGAGTCAAGGTAGGGACCCCTGAGGCTGTACCTATTTGGACATGATAAAGGGTTTGGACTTTGTGCCATTGATAGATTTTAAGTAGGGGTATAAAATGATCCCATCAGTTTTCATCAGTGAGTCATGCACAGGTAATTAGGAAACAGTCTAAGTTTCAGGGAGGTAAGTTTCAGGGAGGCGATACAGGATTTGGATCAGGAGCTGATACCGGGGGCTTTTTAAGAGTTCAGGGAGGCAAGTTAAAACATTAAAAAATATTAATAATCAGCAATTTGATTACAATGCTAGTTAAAGCAAGGAGCTTAGGCCAGACCCTGAAACTGAAATCTGCAGATGTCACAATGATTTGTCCGGGTTGTGGGTAGAAATGGCATAACCTTGATTGCTTTCTGTGTCACCTGGGATAGAGATTCATTCTGAACCTGAGCTTCAGAGCAAATCCTTTTTCCCAGTGGAGGGCCTCATGGAGGATGTGTGAATCATGGATTGAGCATTCGTTTTTTTCAGGAAACCCTTCTAGCTTTCCACAGACCATAACCAAACCCGAGGTTTCCGAGCCCACAAATGGGTGTTGACAGTCTATTTTGGTGAGGGAGTGCAAAGGTTGAAAGGATGACTGGGTTACTGATTTTGATTGCTGCCTTCCTAGTTACTGTAGCTATCAGAGGGAATGCATCCCCTGAAAATTTAAAGCCAATAGCTGTCTTTATCTCTCTTGATATTTTCTGCCTTAGATTGGATCAAGCAGTGCCTGACACTGGGAGCTGTTTTTCCTGACATACTTGGCTGTTATATGATGACCTTTTCTTTGTTTATTGTTTTATTTGAACTTGCCAGGAGTTTATATAATTGATGGGCTTGTGTGCCATAATGTGTCTGGGATTCAGCTGATGATATACCACAGTGTCTAAATGTGTAGTTTTTCTCTTTCCTTCCACCCCTGATGTCAGATAGTCAACATTCCAACTTGTGAGCTGATATGGTAATCGAGACTCTTTCTTATCTTGTAAGCAAAAGGTTTGGGTCAATCAGAGTCACCCAGGGGCAGCCTATATTAGAACTTTCAACTTTTTGTTGACAATCTCTTGGTATTATACCCAAGTTTTAGGTTTGATATATTTCTGAACAGACATTCATCCCTGCCTGCTTTGCTTCAGCTTCACTGGGGTGTTGAAATGTACACACATCATGAAATTTTTTCATTACTTATGAAAAATAAGCAGTAAATGGTTGTTGGTATGGGTTTGCTAGCTAATCATTTAAATTTTTATCTAATTTAAAAAAGCAAAAAGGTTAGAGAAAGGCACAAGAAATGAAAAAAAAAAAGCAAATTGCAAAATAGACTATATAGGATCCCATTTTTGAACTACATTATATACGATATCAATTGAAAAAAACATGAAAAAAAACAGAGTTAGCAGTGGGTAACTTTTGGATTATAAGGACTTTCTATGTCATCCCTCACTGCATTAGTGAGTGTGTAAATTCTTTTATTTAGGAAGGTTTAAAAGCACAGGCATACTGGGGTATATATCAAACAAAGAAGCTAGTTGTTCAATTGACAGTCAGCCTTAAGTTTCTTAGTTGTCATTTTAAATTAAACTGTGTTTGGATTTTGCAGGAATGATTGAGTTTTTTACATTTTGGTACTAAAGAATCAGGTTGAGTAAGCCACTACTTTAATATTCTTAGAGCTGTGATCAAGGTAAGCATTAAAGACACTTCCACTAGTTTAGGGGAATTGATGTGTAAATGGATGCACTTGTGGATGGCTCTCACTTTTGTCGTAAGCCATAGACATCAATATATATCTCAGTACCTTTTCTGTCCATCACTCAGTCTGCCCAACATTTATTAGAAGCACACTTTGTGCCAAATATTGTGATGGATATTCAGGATAAAAAAATGCATGGTTCCTGTCCTCAGAGAGCTCATGGTTGCTTTGAAAAATAATTTGGTATATGTATAGAATTTTATTTCTTATATGTGTTTTCCTTTATAAAAAGAGATAGTTAAAAATTGGTCATGCTTTGCCATCCCTTCAGAGCAGTGTTATAAAACAAGACATAACTGCCAGGTGACGTTGAGATGGAATATTTTATCAAGGAGATGTAGTTAATCATCAAACATCTAGTCTGGTGTTCATTTAGCAGCAATTCATGAATGTTCACAGCTGAGATTTTCCCTATGGTCCTTAGAGTGGATTTAGAAACCTTCTGGCAAGAGCCCAAGTTGTTTGATTTGGTTCCAGGAGCTGATACTGGGGGCTTTTTAAGAGTTTCTGCAGGATCCTGTAAACTTGGTTCCACATCCCTTTTTGATGGAGTAATACCCTAAAAGAGGAACATGGCAGCGAGGAAAACCAACTACTATGCAGTGAAGTGATCAAGAGAAGCGTCAGATTCAGAAGATGCTCGTCAGGGTTGACTAGGAGCTCACATTGTCCTGACTGACCCTCCAGCCATCCTGAAGGTTTAGCAACTTTGTGATCAAGGGAAACTAGCAGAGGTGGGGGTGCAGGCAATTCTGATGCTCAGGGTTGCTGGTTATTCCTGTTAGCAAATATGACTGTTGGGGTTGTAGGCTTGATATGTAAGCTATCAGGGTACAGAACTTAAAAAAAAAAAAAAAAAAAAATTGAGAGCAATCCATGCCAGAAACCTTCAGAGGTAGAGAAAAATACCTCTTTTTGTGAGAGAAAGTATTTGGATTTTTGAAGGGATTTATTCTTTTTCCATAACATTTGCATGCATATGTGGACTTGATCTCCCCTCTGTTCCCCCTATCTTTTTCTCCATTTATCTGGATTTGATCTGCATGCAAATATGAATTTGATCCATTTGTTTTGACTTTGAAATATTTATCTGCTTTACTGTCCCATGTTGAAGAGTGAGAGGTAGGGTATGATTTTAATTTAGCATTTTAGTTCATAGGATACAATTAATAAGTACAGAAAAATTTAGAAAGGGAGTTTTTCTGGGTAAAACTTTTTATTCCAAGAAGTGGCAAGATTTTAGATTTTTACCTACAGTTGCTCAGGGTCAGAAACATGTCATCTCACTCAACAATAGGTTATTTACAGTGCATGTCTTATTTATGAGCATTTGGTGGGGAGAAGACATCTTTCACATGCTCTTTCTCTCTCATTTTTTTCTTGCCTTGTCTGAGTCCAAGCACTGGGATAACTTTGGTTTTGGATTCAGTAAGAAAAGTACATATACATTTGTCTGGTTTCACCATTTTCTATCTTAAATTTCTGAACCTAATTTCCACTTTTGTAAAATGAAGACATTGATAATAACTTCTTCGGTTTGGGAAAGTGGTCTGGCATGTAATAGACACTCAGAATGATTTATGGAGCAAAACTCAAAGCACTTAGCACAGTGCTTGTCTAAAAGTAAGGTATTCAACAAACATTATACCTCTTCCCCACCTTTATGATGGGGATACAAAGATGAATGAGACATAGTGCCTGCCTTTGAGGAGCTTGAAGTCTAGTGGGAGAGAAAAACAGGAAAATAGTCATTAAGAACTCTGAGGTACTCTGGGAAAGGAGGAGGCAATGATTAAGGACTTTTGTGATCTCAGCAAGCCAGAATTGTCCAAATCAGCCATTTTGTTTACATAGGATATAATTGAATCTCTAGCCAAAAGACTTGAAGTCAGTGGAAACCTATAAAAGATTTGTAATGGTTAAAGCTGTTAATATATATTAAAAATAACTTTTAGCAGTGGTTCCTTTCTGGTAGCAAGATAAGTGTTTCTGTATTTTTCAAGGAACAAGGAGGAGCAACTGATAAGTATTATCCCAAATGTAAAAGACATTGGAAAGTTGCTGATAAGAATAATAGAAGAGCAGGTATGGGAAAGAAGGGAAGGAGCCAGCCTTAATGGGATGCTTTGTATATCCAGATACTATTAGGTTCTTTGTCTAATTTATTTCATTTAAACGAACTTAATTCTCATGTGTTTATAAAGTCATCTCCATTTTGTAGATGTAGAAACTGAGGCTCAAAAACATGGAGTAACCACCCATAGTTTGGAGCTATGAAGGTTAGAGCTGGGACTTGAAAACTAATTTGTTCGGTGTCAGATAACATGTTCCTTCCTTTTATTATGAAGTCTTCCCAAGAAAAGCTGCAATGATAAATATAAGATTGTGGAAGCCAAACATCCTAGAATACCTCTTCTAGAAAGAGTGGCTACTGTCAGATGGCAAAACCTCATCAGTCTAGGTCTCTGCCATATTTTAAAACTTGATAATAGAAAGATACTCTGATATTCTCTCATTCTTGCAAAGGTCATATTATAGGCTGTTATTAGAAACTCATCAATCTAAATCTTTGTTCAAAACTTTTACAATCATCCATATTTTCTTACCCCACTCATCTGCCTGTTCACCACAATAGGAAAGAGCTGAATCCACAACTGAATCATATGAAGAGGCTCTTGGGGTGATTCAAATGGAAACTTTGATTAGGCACTTAAAATTTGACTTTCTTCTGTTTAGCACTCAGCATATTCAACACTCCCCGCCCCCCTTCTCCTTTCTTCTCTATTCTTGTCCTACCACATCCGTGTCATGAAAATGGCTACTAAAATAAATTAGTTTAATTTGTGAAATCACATTATGGTTCTCTCTGCTCATGCCAGTTTGCCCAGATTAGCCCAGCCAGATGGCTGTGGAGTTTCAGCACTGGTGAGAAAAGGGGCCCTTTCCAGAGATGAAGTACAAGTGTGGGAGAGATGTCGTGGATGCCAAAAAGCTGTGTGCTTGAGTTTCTGGGCGAGCAAAAGCAATGCTGCGTATTGGGTCGGCTCTGCCTTCTGAAGAGAGGGCTCTCTGAGAGCTAGAAGCAGCTGGTTCTGGAGAAAAGATGACTTGAAAAGAATCAGAGGCATTATGAGTCTTAAATTATTTAAGTTCCTCCTGTGGCAGCAAACTGTAATTGCTTCCTATTTCTGTAAATATTAGCAGCTGTGAGCCTTTCAAGTAAGGAGCTAAAACAGAGCTCGGTGTATCATACTTGAACTCTGGAATGTTGTTAAATATCTGACCTTGGGCTGTCAACACGCACTCATTACCCACACTAGCCCTTCTGCTGGATAGCAGTTGACTCTCTGAACTAGAACATTTTCAGCCTGGTCTAAAATAGCCTCAATAGATGGGGAATTGACAAACGGAATTGCAAATCGCTAAGTGGCAATGTCGTGATCCATTTCCTTAGAGGATGTTGCCTTTCTGCCTACTGCCTTTAAGTTGTTTTCACACCTGTGACTTTACCTACAGTTGTCCTGGTGGATCCTTTATCAAACTGGCAAAACTTGAAATCAGGACTATTTCACATACCAGCTCTTATCCCTTTAGGTTTATTTGATCGCTCTGCTTTATGTTCAATGCTTTAGTCATAGTGAATTTCTTTTAGCCTTCAGAGCCATCATATTCTCACTTGTGTCCTGGATGTGGCCCACACTGATCATTCTATCTGGAACACTGCTTGTCCCCATAGCTTCTCCATACTACCTCCTATTTATTGTCCCTTTGACATCTGCTCTTGGAAACCTTCTCTGACAATCCACATCAGGGTTAGGTATGTCTTCTTTATTCTTCCATAGGTTTAGATACTTTCCCCATAAAAATATGTTATATTGGGTTATAATAATCTCTTTTGTGGTTTTCATCTGCAACTGTATAGTAAGGTAAGAAGAGTATCAATCTTGTTTTAGTTATAGGGTCTATGTGGAGACTGGCACATAGAAAATGCTTGACAAATATCTGCTAAATTGAATTGAATTCATATTCCTATGTATAGCATTGTTGAGACAATACCAGTGGGCTTGAGGAGTAAAGCTGCCAAGGCAATCTGTGTTTATGGCAGAATCTCATACATGTCTTCAAATAGCCATTTCCCCTTCTTCCTTGTTAATACATTTGTTTGAGATAGACTGTTCTCAGTCCTAGTAGGCAAAGCATGATTGGCCTAAGACAGTTATCACAATCCTATTCCTTTATGCCCATGATTGAACCAGGGGAAGACATGTGATCCAGTTCTGGCTAATGTGACGTACAGAGACACAGGGAAGTATGTTGGAGATTCTGGAAAAGATTTTGCTTTTTATTAGTATAAGAGTGGTGTGAAATAGAGCCCATTTTTGTCCCTGTCCTTTCTTTTCCTACTTAGGGTTCTTTCAGAGAAAATTTAAAAAAAGTTTCTATAGCCATTTTTCAAGCATGAGAAGAGGCCCAAAGATAAGAGCAACACATGAGCATGGTCAAGTAAAGAATGGACAGTTCCTAAGTCTCTGATGATGATATTGAGCCACCACAACCAACCCTGGAACAATTCACCTCTGGATGTTTGTAAAGTAAACAAAACAAACTTCTGATTTAAGCTGCTCTCTTTTAGGTTTTTTGTTGCCTACACTTGAAGTCATCTTAACCGATTCTGACTCCAGGAAAAGAAAAGTATGTGCATGAATTTTGGAGCTCATTTTAAAAATGAAAGAGGCTCTGAAACACAATGAGAGGAGGTAGTGTTGGAAATCTATTGGACTGGGGGCTGGGACATCTTGGTTCTATCCATAACTCTTCTCTTTTTCCTCTGTGATATTGGACAAGTCACTTCATTTCCCTTTCTCCTCAGGCAATCATTTATTCAAAAACAAAAAATACATTTGATTGTCTACTGTGTGTTATAAGTTATGTTAAATGATTATTTAGCAAAACAGAGTTGAACTAGATGATCATCTCTAAATTCCTTCATTTCTACAACTTTGATTCATCTTTTAGTTTTATGACTTTGAAAAGAGTTTTAGGAACTGTGAGTCTATAAAACTCCTGTACAATTTCCCCAGAAAATTTGCTTTGAGTCCAAACATGTTTACCATTGGCCTTTCTCCTCATCCAAATTTCTTGCAGATCCCTGTCTGAGAGAATAATAATAATAAAAAAAAACAAAAATCCCACAAGCATCTGTCACTGGCAAGCATTCTCATGAGTCACATATCCTCCTCTGCAAAGCAGAGTCTCATGAAACCAGCTGATTAAAAAAAAAAAAACATAAAGAAGAGGCAGTATGTTAAACTTATTTTAGGTCCAGCCCCTTAATTTCTAGTCTACATGTATTTATTTATTCAGTCACCACCAGGTCTTGGCAGATGCTATCGTGACCTTGTTTGTGTTCTCTTCTGAAGTTTCCTAGCTGGAGGTTAAGGCTATTGAGCTGTCATCATGGTTGACTAGGCTCAGTGGATTATTTCAAATGAGTTCATTATGGTCCCACTTGGTTGGGGCAGTGGTCTACATTCAAATTACTGTGATACTATAAGTTGTCCCATTCTTGTTGGTGACAGTGGTGGTGGGGTGGGATTACCATTGTGCCAGGCTTTTAGATGGGGGATCATTTGGGCTGGATTGGGTGCTGCATAAAGTCCGGGGCAGAGATAACCATCATTATAAATGGGTCCAAGGATGGTGCAGGGCTGATCAATGGCAATTGGTGGTTGTAAGTTTTAGGATACTTGTTTGACTTCTGGGTGTAAGCAGTCTAGGGCTTATGTGGTGAGTTCGTGATGTTGGAACCCAGCACCTTCTTTGTTGTTGCCCTTCCATTCTTAATCTCTCTGTCTATGGAGATTGCTTTAGCTCCCACCATATGTCTGAATTCCAGCAAGTAGGAAGAGGAAAGAATAATGGGATAGCATATCCTTTTTCTTTTAAGGGTGTGATCAGAAAGTTGCACAAGTGACTTCTGCTCATATTCCCCCTTGGCAAATACCTGGTCCCATGGCATGGCCACACCTAATTTTTAGGAAGGGGAGAGGGGAATGTAGTCTTTAATTTGGTAGTCATGTACACAGGTGAAAATTCCATTATTATACAAAAATGGATATGCGAGGGGGAAAGGCTAGAATCTGCCACACTGGTCCTCAAGGGAGGACAGCAAGAGTAGCAACTTGGTGAACCTCAGCATCCAGGTAGCCCTGAATTTGTTTTGAATGATTCTGGCTGCAGCAACAGCTCATAGTTTGCTTCCTGTTCTCTTGTTTGAGTGTTGCCTCTTCCCACCTTCTGGGCTTAGGCCATGGCATTTTTAACGAATCAAATAATATTTGCACAACTGCTTCTGTTTTTCAGACTGGAGAAGCAAATTGACACCTAAAACATATATACTTAATATTTGTTATAGTTTATTTTGATGATGCTCTTTCATCACTTGTAACAAATCTTCCACAACAAGGCAAGGTTTTGGTGATGGGGTGATATATGGGAGCCCAATATGTTATGCATGTTTGTTTTGTAAGCTCACAACTTTTACTATACATTTATTGTTTATGTATGTTCATGTATGAATAAAATACATCAATGAAATTTTTAAAAATGAAAACAAAACCAATAAACTTAAAATATAATTCTGCCCATCCTTTCCCCAGAGTGATAGCAGAGTACCTTGCCTCTGAAGGACAGAGCAGAACTCAAGTTCCAGCTAGAAATGCATGAAACAGAGACATTTAGAGGCAGCATTTTTTGGCTGGTGAGAATATGCTTGTTAGAGAAGCATTTCCCTTGTTAAGGAAATCAACCAAACTACTTTGGGTCTCTGGTTAAGATTTGTGAAAGACAGCAGCAGGTATCTTGATCACTGCATGTTCTCCAGATACTTCCACTTTCCCTGAAAGCTAAGGAGAAATGACACATTATCTGTTTCCTGACAACATGATCTAGGAGTATTCCTCCAAAGAACAATTCTTGATTTATACTTTATTTTGTCCATTTAAGAGCTAAACTGCTAGGGAATTTAAAAGTTGTAATATTTCATACTTGAGAGATTTAGGTTCCATCTGCACATTATTTTGCCTATGAATTGGTGACATTTGTTCATTCCCCAGTGAATCTCTCTTTGTTCCTATAAAGCTTTATAAGCAGAGAGATCTCTGATCTGGTGTCTACAGTGAGTGAAGGGAAATTTTTAGCAGTCCTCCCATAGTGTTCTCTATATAAATAATAGTTTAAAATTGAATGGTTTGCTTTGGTGGCTTATGGTTGTTTAGAGAAAGGATACCATTAGTGGAGTTTTATTTTTTTTAGTGTATGGTAAAATTCACGAGACTTTTTCTTGAAGAAACATGAGGAAAATCAGGATAAGTTGGTGTTAGGTGGGAAAGGAGCAGTGGAGAAAACCTGGCTCATGTTCCTTTCTAACTTTATCTTTCTTTTTGGCCCAGGGCTGGCCAGGGCATGCCACCTTGGTACTGCATATCAGCATGCCCTGTTCTATAGCTCCCCTGGCTCCTGATCTCTCCCAGACTCCTCCATGAAGACAAAGCTTGCCTCCTGTGTTTCAAGTCTTTACGGTCCAGTTCTCTGCCACTGAAAGGCTGATCCATCTAATTCCTTAATTCTAAGAAGTCACTCTAATGGTGGGGAAATCAGGTGAGCAAGGGAGATATTTTGGGACAGATTTTTTAAAAAATGTTCCTTAGAAGCCTATTACTGCCTAATTTCAGACGTTCTTAAATAAAATAACCAAAGATTAACTATTTCCATATTAATGAGGAACTGAAAGTGTCCTGAGGATGAGAAAAAAATTGGAAAATGAAAAGAATGCAGCAAATTAAGGGAATTGCAATAATCTATGCCTTGTTCTCCATTCTCCTTTTTGTCTGGTTTTATAAAAATACAATCTATTTATCTAATCTGTCTCTGTATCTATCTCTCTATTTAGAGGGAGGATTCTCTGAGAATGCATGCTGCCAAAAAAACCTTGCAGTTTTCTCTTTAAGTGAAGAATAAGGCAAAGTGGGAGAAGGAAGAGATTTGACTGTTAAAATGAGGATGATGTCAGTACAGATTTATTGATCCATTTTGGTCTTCTGAGACTAGTGATCTTTTGTTGAATCAGAACATTTTTGCAATAGAAATCTGAAGACCATCTTGTCCAACTGCTTTGTTTTACACACGATGGAATCTTTTAGGCCCAGAGAAGTGATTTGCCTAAGGCTACACAAATAAATTGCTCTGTTGCTTTATTTTTAGGAAAGTAAACTTTTTATTGAAAAAAAATATATGTTCAGTAAAGTACAAACATTTGCACAAAGGGACTAAATCTGTATAACTATCTTGCAGATTAAGACACCAAACACTACCAAGCACCGCAGAAAGCTCCCTCATACCTCATCACCCAGTCACTACCCACTGCCCCCTCCTGAAGGTAACCATTATCCTGACTTAAAACTTAATTTTTGCCAGTTTTTGAATTTTATATAAATTGAAACATACAGAATGTGGCCATTTTTTGTCTGGACTCTTTCACTCCACATTACATTCATGAAATTAATCCATTTTGCATGTTGCAATAGTCTGTCAATTTGCTTTGCAATACATTATTCCAGTGTGTGACTATAACACCATTTATTTATTTGCATGTTGCTTTGTTTTTAATGTTTTTAATGACTAGAGATTCTTAGTGCAGATTTTCTTGTCTACTGTAATTTGCTTCTGGACAGGAGTGTTTTCTCAAAATCAGTTTTCTGAGGTTGAACCTTTGAGTACAGCAACCAGGAAAAAACATGTACCATCACTGATCCTTTGTTACAGAGACTCCTGTTTATTTGGCCCGACTTTCTCTGTCTATTGAGAAACTTGTTGAACAAGAGTTGTGTGAAATTCCTCCCTCTCCTTTTCATTCTTCATTATAACCTTTTGCTATTAAAAATTGATTTATAATTTGTGTTTGAACAAATTCACGTTAAAGTGGTATATCTAGAGCAGTGACTTTTCCTTGTTTGTTCTTCCTGGATCCTCTGGGAGAATCCAGATGGGTTTTGCATTTTTAGTGAATGAACACTTGCCATCTTGCATAATCTAATTGTCTAAAACTGCCCACATGCTTACCATCTGCAGTAGTGCTGTCAGCTAAAGGTGTCGGCTTATCTTCGTATGGCTTTAAGAAAGAAGGCCTCTAAGCTCGAAAGCACATCAGAAAGCATCTCTCCTAAGTGGCTAAACCTGACAGTTCTTCAACTCCTTTATTAAAAATACAATATACCAGCCTGCAAAAGAAAATCTAATTATTTAACTGCCAGCAGTTTTCCCCATGGTAAAATAAACCCTAAGTGTTTACAATCAAGTTAGCTACATTTTGACCAATTTACTTATTTAACCAAGTATTAAAAACAATCCATACTGTACCTTGTAAGTTCTTCTAAACTCTTTTTATTTTCATTGATTTTGATTAAACAGGTAATTGACAGTTGATCAATAGGCACAGTTCTGATGAGCTGGTTTGGCTGAGCCTTCTATGTTACAGAGCTCCAGGAAAAGGGAACCTAGAGGTTTGCTGACACTCCAATCTGTCTTCAATGAATGCAAGCTGGCTAATAAATATTTAATGGCCAGTTGTTTGTAGTTTAATAAAATTAGATAATTCCATTAGAATCCTGTTTGGAGACCTACAGGTATCATATATCACAGTTGAAGACATTGTTAATAATTTAAGCTAAGTGACTAGTAATTAGAGAGACAGATTAAGCAAGAACTTTTGGTTTTAAGCCATTTAGGAATTTGTGTGCATGTGTCTCCCTGTGTTTATGTGTGTGAGTATGGGGTGGGGGGGTGGAGGGGCAGGGAATTGTATAAGATTTTAGACTGTAAACCGTTAACATGGATTAGCTAATGCAGCAAGTCTGGGCCAAGCCTTAAATGCGATAACAAAGCATGAGGCCCCTGGGGTTTATTTAATATCTCATCCTCTCAGTTAATGAGATGGAAAATAGTTCACTGTTTATCTACAGTAGATTGAGCAGATGTTGCCAATTCACTTTTATGGAATGTAATCTTGGTGAGATTGTCTTCTGCCCATTACCTTTACATGGCTCCAACCTCTCCTGTACTCTTCTTTTTTGGGGGGTGCAGATACCTTCCTGGCCATGAACCAGATGAAAAACTGCTAAGGAAGGACTTACTGGCCTTTTTAAATTCCAAACATTCAATCGCTTCTAATATGGTGAAGCTGGTTGGTTAATACAGTGAGGTTTGCTGACAACACAGTGCTTCTAAAATCAAAAGATAGGGTGACTTTGAGGACCTCTCCCTTCAATCACTGCTTATGAAGCTCTTCTAGTTTATGATTTCATTTCACTTTTTATCTGCCTTTTACATTTCCTTATTTTACAAGCTCATAATATATTAAGCATTAGAAAACTGGTGCAATTTTATTTTTGGTAAATAAACTCAATTATCCAGAACTTTCAGTTATTAGTATTTTCCTAATTTGTGATATCAGGAGAAAGTGACTAATTTAGGAACATAACATAGTAGGGATTCATTTAACTGCTTTAGGAAATGGCCTATGGATTTGTCAGGATTTGCCTTTGGCTGTAGCAGAAAACTTGGTTGGTAATATATAAATAATATAAATATATGTATTATATATTTAAATGAATGAATGTTTAATGTATAAAGGCTAAATTTTTTTCTCATACAAAAATGTTTAGAGGTGTGTGATATTTGGTATTTGGTAGTAGATCAGCTGTGTAAGGATTGTCAAGGCCAAAGTCTCTGCAATTCTCTTGACTTTTCCTTATATCCCCAAATGAGCAGCAGCCACTGGAACCATTATGTTTGCATTCCAGGCAAGAGCTAGCAGGAAGGGTTGGTGTTTTTCAAAAATTCTCTGAGATATCTGCTTATGTCTCATTGGTCAAAAATGTGTCACATGACTATCCCTAGTTGCAAAGGTATCTGGAAAGGTGGGTTTTTACATTTCTAGCCTCTATAGGAAAAGAGGGAAAGGGAAAGGGAATTGGAATGAGCATTGAGTGAGTCAACCCAGAATATTGGCCTTTTCCATAAGGGATTTCTCTTATTTTGTACTAAATATTGACTTAAATCTTCTCCTAAAAGAGTATAAGCCCTTCAAGGTTTTTTGAAACCCAGTGTCCTAAATGACAATTATAAGGCCTTGCACAATGGTACCCTGGAAGTACTTGATAAATTATGCAAAATTCTTAAGAGTAGAAAGTAGAAAAAGGAAGAATTAGGGAGAGAGGAGGAAGGCAGAAACCAAAGTTCAGGTAAATATATATGATATATATATATATATATATATATATATATATATATCATGTATATTTATATACACATATACTATATATATATTACTTTGCATCATTGGAATATTCTATATTCTTAATTATTCCCAATTATCCTGGTAAATCCAGTTTTAAGTTCACCTTTATTTCTATTTACTGAGAGGCTAATATAATGAAAGTGTTAGCATTTGAGTTTTTCTTCTTAGTGCTTTAAAATGTGAACATTTTTCTTACCACCAGGTAATACCAAGTCATTGGAAAATTTTTCGAAAATTCAGATAAAAAAAAAGAAGAGAGCATTTGTTTAGTTTTCCAGATACTAAAATGAATGGCATACAATGGCTTGCCTTACTTATAGAAATTTATTGGCTTATGATTTCAGAGGTTAGGAGGCTTGCTTCCACCCAGGTTCTGTATATTCTGGCTGGTCAGCAATCTTTGGGGTTCCTTGGCTTTTCTGTCATGTGGCAATGCACACGGTGGCTCTTCTCCTTTATCTTCTGGGTTTCATTGACTTCCGGCTTTTGGCTGCTTCCTGTGGCTTCCTCCCTCAGTGTCTAATTTCCTTGGCTCATAAGTACCTCAGACATATTGGATTAAGGTCCACCCTTATTCTTATTTGAGCAGTGCTTATGCAGACGAGGGAAGGCATGCTAAGGGGTGTGGAGTTTTTCTTTTTGGAGTAATAAAATAATTCTAAAATTTTTTGTGATGATTAATGCACAATATTGTGATTATACTAAAATTCATTGATTATACTCTTTGGATAGATTGTACAGTATGTGAATATATCTCAATAAAACTGCTTAATAAATAAATAAATAAATAATTGTGCAAGAATAGCCAGAAATAGCAGCTATGTATAGCAGGGTAAACAGAGAAAGAGTGAGAGGTGAAGAATTTTCTTGTTTGTCTGTTTTTTGTTTATTATTATTATTATTATTATTGAGATAATGAAAATCCTCTAATAATGATTGAAGTCATTAATGCACAATTATGTGATTATAGCAAATGCCTTTGATTGTACACTTTGGATGAATTGTATGCTTTATTAATATGTAAAAATTTGTTTAAAAAGTGGTAATATACATACAATGGAACCTTATTCATTATTCAGAATGAAGTCCTGATACATGAAACCATGGATGAACCTTGAAGACATGTTAAGAGAAATAGCCAGGCACAAAAGGACAAATAACGTATGATCTTAGTGATTTGAAATAATTAGAATCAGCAAACTCAAATAGAGTCAGAATTAGAATATGGATTACTAGGGGATGGGGTGGAAATAGGGAATGGGAAGTTAAGGTTTCAAATGTACAGGGTTCCTTTTTGGAATGGTGGAAGTGTTTTGGTAATGGATGGTGGTGATGGTAACACAATATTGTAAACACAATTAACAGCACTGATATATATATCTAAATATGATCAAGAGGGGAAATGTTAGATTGTATATTTGGTAACATAATAAAAAAATTTTAAAAATCCAGGGATTATACTACATTAACAGTGACTCCTAAGTTAAACCATGGACTTTAATTAATAGTACAATTATAAAAATTTGCTATCATCAGTTGTAACAAATGTTCCACACCAATGCAACATGTTGCTGGTGGGATGGTATATGGGAATGCTGTATTTTATGGATGCTTGGTCTGAAAATCCACAACTTCTCTAAGGATGAAAGAAAAAGAAAAACAAAAACAGGAAAAAAAATCACTTGTGGGTGTGGTCCATCTGGGAGCAAAATTCCTCTGTCTGATGGACCTGTGAAACCTAGAAAACAAATAACCTGCTTCCAATATACAATGGTGGGACAGATATAGAATAAAGATTCTCATTCCAGAGGGGAGAAATTGGAAGGAAAAGAGGGGTCATGGTTTCCAAACAAGTCCAAAACCCCAAGGTCTGAAAGCCATCTGTGGCTTGATTCTTTGTCCTCCAGCCTGATGGAGTGGCAGCTGCACCCCTTTCAAGCACTGGTGCAGCAGCCAGGTTCTCTGCAAACACCAGGGCATAGGCTGCACCATCAATGGCAGCACTGTCTCTGAACAATGGGACACACGGCCCACTCCCTCCAAGTGCAGGAGTAGACATGGAAATTTCACACATGGCCAGTGGGGAATTGTAAAGGGTGTTTGCTCTGGTGCCATGGGTTGGGGTCACTTTAGTTGGTAATCAGATTCTCAGCATTCTGTGTCAGAATTTGTCTTCAGTAGTCCCTCATTTGCACAGAAGTGAGTATACTAGGTGTCTTCTTTTGCATGAGATGTGTGTGCCTAGATAAACATAAGCTTGTATTCTTCATTCATTTGTGGTAGTATCTAATTTTAATTATTTGACTGGTGTCTTATATCTTGTCCTCAGCAGATTTATAGATGGCAGTGAAAACAATTTTCAGATACGCTTGCTGCCATCATAACAGCCATAACAGGACTAGTCATATGATTGGTTCTTCCCATTAAAAAAAAATTATTTTGGGTAATATGAAGAAGGTTCAGGTTCATTTAATGTTTGCTGGCCTCCCATTCTGCTCTAGGCATCATGCTAGGCTCATTTATGATCATTAACTCAATTAATTCTCTGAACAATCCTGTGTGAAGATGGTCGTATTATCTACTTAGCATCACTCATGACTTTTTTTCTCTTGCATCCCACAGCTAATTAGCAAATCATATTGGCTTTACCTTCAAAATATGTCTGAATCTGATTCCTGTCTATCTTCACCTCTACCACCTTAGCCTAAGTCACTGTGGTCCTTTGCATTGACTGCTACAATAACCTCCAGCCTTACCTTTCTGCTCCCACTCTGCAACTCCTCTCTTCTCTCCAGGGCATAATCTTTTCCCCACAGAGTTGACAGAGAGGGAATGTGTGATCTGGTTAACATGCGCACATATCTTCTGCCCCTGATACCAAATGTATCTGGGGAGTGGAGGAGAAAGAAGGTTTGGAAGAATTTTGTACATTTAAATCATCAGGTTTATAAATTCTGTAAGCCGAGGATTCAGTTCTCATTGATGTTTAGTCAAAATGGAAGTGTTCAGGAATGTATTTAATTATGCAGTTTAGGCAGATTTAAATACACCATATATTTTTTCTTCTGTTGTGAATCAAGCAAAATATAATGTTAGAATCCCTATGTTCATAAATAGGATGAACAGCTATGGGGTATAAATATTACAAATAGTGAGTATTTCTGTGTGTGGAATTACATATTTTTCACAACCTATCTCCAGTAGTTAATATTGATCCACTGTGTTAGAAGAAAGAGTGAATTATCTTTTCATTCTCTTATAGAAAATTACAGTACAAAATTATTGTCATCAAGAGGTGATCAAAGAGCAAGCAGATAAAAGAGGTAGGAAAAAGTTATTACAGAACTATATCAGGCAGTTGGTTAACAAAAACTTTAGGTTGTTTTTTGGATTTTGTGGTATTTGTCAACATTTAAAAATTTGCGTTTTGTTGTGATTTCTTTTCTTGTTTTTAACATTCACATCTATACATTGTTTTGCATTTAAAATTAAAGAAAATCCCCTCTCACCTTTGTTTAAGCTTTGGGCCGTACAAAACCTGGTTCTGTGCCCGTTATTCCTCATTTTTGTGAACTATGCGGATACGTGATCTCCAGAAGTTTTTTCTTACCTAATTAAAAGTGGATTTCTGTTTCATACAACCCAGAGTTTTAATCAACACAAATACCTGTAAGGAAATAAGTGGCAGAGTGAGACCCAGAGGGAAAGGAAAGAGGACATGTGTGGTAGGTGAGCAAAGACAGGTCCCAATAGTGGGAAAACTCTCAGGGAGAGTGAGGTTATATGGAGGACCCCCATGGTGTTCCTAGAGCTTGCGGAGGAGCCAGATAGTCATAGGACAAAGAAAATGGCCCAGGTCCCAGCCTCACAAAGAGAAAAAGCATGGAGGGAGACTGAAACAGATTGGAGAATTTAGCTGGCAGGCAACCGGGCTCCTTTGCAAGTTGTACACCCTCCTCAATACAATGTGTTGACTTTGTACGAAGAGACTGAGGTGCTGCCATCCATTCAGAAGATGCTAGCGTGTAATGAAAGGAAAACAGCAGGAGCTGTACAGTGGAGAGGGCCCTTTTGATTTGTAGTTTCTTTTGTTGCTTTCCTTTTGAGTTTCCTTGGTTCTGTGGTTTGGACTTCCACAGACCTAGAAAAGTTCAGAAACTTGAAAGGGAAAAAGCCCTTCCTCCCCAGGGCTGGTTCCTCCACTTTTATCCTGTGTCAGGTGTTCATGCCTCACACAGATGGTGTTAAATGGAACTCTCTGCAACCTCGGGGTAGCTGGGAGTCCTTCTGAGATGTTATGTTCTGGGAATAATGGAGTCTTGTTACAACAGGCTGTTAACATACACCATTCCATTGTTGAAGAAAGACACCCAGGCAGCCACAAAGCACACAGCTTCCAGTGGAATCTCAGGCTCGAGGATCTCGCAGTGAGTGGTTCTGTAAAAGGAACATAGAAATCCCAGGCCCTTACTTCCAAGAGCCGTCTTTCTCTTTTACCCTAAGGTAGTTGTTTTATTTTATCTATATAATTTGCAACACAAAGGGCTTACAGTACATGGTTGTAGGAAACAATCAACAAATACAAGCAATGTCAGATTCTGGAATGCTTTAAATGCGTCCTTGGAAGGATGGTGATTATATATATATATATACACACACACACATATAGTGTGTGTATGTATGTGTATATATATATATATATATATATATACATATTAGATAACATGCTTTCTGGAATTTTCTATGTATCAGTCTATCTTGCCCCTCAAGGAGGATAAATATTTGGACTATGTTCTAATGTATGTCATTGTCCTCTATGTAGACATTACTATTAGATCACAATATTCTTTCCTGCCAAGCTAGGCTGTGGCTTCCAAAACATTTTCAAAGAGGGTTTAAGAGAGTCACTCTCAATCAGTTGAAGTTTTGTGTCTTGATGAAAAAGATTATTTGTCTAGTGGGTAAAAAATTCTCTTTACAAGATTCTGAGATCCTCTTACCAAAGTTTTTCTTAAAGGTCAGAGATTCACTTGCTTATTTCAAGAAAATAATGGTAATATGAAGTTTCATAGATAGTTTTAAATAGGTGTGGGATAGTATGGCTGGTGAAATGTGGAAGACAAAGAAGTGTTTGATTTATATTAGATGTTTTTGTCCACTAAGCTGGTTATAAGAAAAAAGGCTACTTCAGCAGATCAATTATAGTTTGAGTGACAGGGTACAGTAGTAATCGTCGTGACAAGCTTCATTAGGCATTTGTGAGTGCGGCTTTTTTTTTTTTTTCTCAAAGGTCTGCTTGAGTCATTGGAATAACTGTGAATTTGGGTCAAGGACCTGAGTGAGGGGAAAGCTCATTTATCATCAGAGAAGGGTGAGACAACTGTCATCACTTCGTTTTATTCCAGCTGTGAAGTGAACAGCCTATTTTGTTTCAGTGATGATTTGAGAGACTCATCAATAAAATCACCAATACTCTTTTTAGTGCGGCAATCTATATGTGTGTCAATGTGTGTGGGTGTGTGTGTGTGCATGCATGCTTGTGCTTGATGCAAGGAAGAAAAGAAAGTAGGGGAAAACTTTAGCTTTACATACATATTTACATATGATTTTCCCTCTCTATGTTCACTAATGTTAGGGACTCAGCTCAGAGTCTCCAGCTGGTCCATCATTGTCCCTGATGGTTAGCATATTGAGCTTGTTTCACAGCTTTATTGCTGAAATGTGCTTTAGTTGCCTGTGCTCTGCATATAACCAAACCCAGAGGATTCTTTGGGGAAAGGAGTGATTAACTGGAAGAAATGGACTGAGTATATGCTCATCAATCATTTTATTTTCAGGAGCTTATCTCTTGCAATGTAATCATTTCCAAGACGAAGATGGCTTATAATAATTTCCTGGGTATTTACTAAGCTAACACATATTAACACTTAGTATGTATGAGGCACTGTGCTAAGTTTCTTTCTTTCATTTCATTTAAACCTCACAACAACATTATAGAGTAGGTATTATTATTATTCCCCATATTCTTTAGGGTAGGTTAAGTGCTGTAACAAATAGACCCACGATGAATAATGGCTCAAATAACAAAGATGTTTCTTCCTTGCTCATATAATAGTATCCTGTAGGTGAAAAGCTCAGGGAGGTATCCTTCGTCTGTGCAGTTACTTAGGGACCTAGGCCGATGGAGGCATTGACATCAACGAATAGTTCTTAAGGTCACCCTGGGGGATCATCTCCATTGGTCATCCCTGGCCTAGTGTATGATGATTTTTTAAAAAGTTTTTTTGAGGCATTTGAATAGAATGCAGAGTGCATGTTCTCTATTTGGTTCAATTATTTATATATGTTATATGTAATACATGTATATTTAATAATATACATGTACCAATAATACATATTATGTAACAATATATATTACATACATATATGTAATCTTATTTTTATATGTGCTTATATATTCATATTTATACAGATTTTGAAGAGAAAACACATGTAATAGTAAATCAAGCTTGTTATGCAAATCCTCTATCTTTATTACATTTTAAATCTTTTTCTTATGTTAAATAGAGCATATATTGAGAAAATGCTTAAAACATTTGCACAGTTTAACACAGTTATAAAGTATAACGTAGCTATGATAATTATGCAGATCAGGAAAAACATCACCAGTATATTGGAAGCCCCCCTTGACCCATCCCTTCTTATCACAACCCTCTCCATCCCCACCTGTCTTACTTTGCCAAGGCTGCTATTACACATACCACAAAGTAGTACACTTAAACAACTGGAATTTATTATTGGCACACAGTTTGGAGGCTGGGAGTCCAACATGAAGATCTTGTTTTCTCCTGGAGCCTGTAGCATTCTGGTGGTGGCTCAACCTCTGCCTCTGTCACCTGGTGATGTGTTTCTTTCTGTCTCATCCTCTGATCTCTCTGTGTGCAATTTCCTTTGCTTATAATGATGTCAGCCATATAGGAATAGGCCTACCTCCTTTAAGTTTGGCCTTACCTTAACCGATGACATCTTCAAAGGTCCTATTTACCAATAGGTTCACACCCACAGGACCAGGGGTTAGGATTTGAACATGTCTTTTGTGGGGGGCATGATTCAAGACCCAGTATCACCTAAGGGTAACCACTTTTCTGACTCATGAAAATCACTTCCCATCTAAGCATGCTTTCCTAATATGCATAATAATTTATCTGTTTTTGAATTTTATATGAATGGACTCATACTATGTGCAATTTTTGTGACATTCTTTTTGCTAAACAGTTAAGATTTGTTAAATATTGCTTCAGTTGATATATTTTCTTTGATGTAGAATATTCCATTGTAGATGTATACTACACTCTTATACCCATCCTATTTTTAATGGGCATTTGAGTGTTTACGTTGTGTTCTTTAAAAAATTACCAACAAACCTTCTGTGATCTGTGTAAATACACACTAGTATACATAAGTAAATTTTTCTGTAGGGTGTATACCTAAGGAAGGAATTGTTGAGTTGTGGGTATACATGTCTTCAACTTTACTAGATAATTTGCATTCTTTTGAAAGTATTTGCAATAATTTCCATTCCCACCAGCAATGTTTGACCACCTCTGATACTCTTATTTCTCTGCCAACACTGTGTTTTTGCCAATATGATGTACAAGGTGTGGTATTGCCTGGTGTGTTGTTTTGTTTTCTTTCTATTCTTAGGGGTTTGTTAGGGCTTGTTATTTTTTTTCACAATCATAATAAAATTAGTTGTAACTTTTATAATTTAGACATCTATTTCACAAACCTATCAAAATATAAATGTCATGAGCTTCCTCAATCATAACAAATGGATTTGGCTACATTAATCAATAGATGACATTTTTTTCCTTACCATCATATTTGTCACGATTCCCTGCCTAATTAAAAATTAATCGAGAAATTGTAGATTTACAGAAAAATCATGCAGAAAGTAATAGAATTCAACCATATATTTCCCTCCCCACCACAGTTTTCCCTACTAGTAACATTTTGAATTAGTATGGTACCAATATTACAATTGATATAACGTTATTATGATTATATTATTAATGTAGTGCATAGGTTCATCAGAGTTCACTCTTTTGTATTGTACAGTTCTTCTGTGGTAACATATGTACAACCTAAAATATTTTAGCTACTTTCAACATACAATTCAGTGATGTTAAATACATTCATAATGTTATGCTACTGTCATCACCATCCATTACCAAAACTTTTCCATTACTTCAAACATAAACGTTGAAACAATTGAGCATTAATTCCCCATTCCCACCCCACCCCTGCTCCTGGTTATCTGTGATCTAATTTCTGACTCGATTAATTTGCATATTCTAATTATTTCCTATCAGTGAGGTTATACATTTGTCCTTTTGTATCTGGCTTATTTCACTCATCATGTTGTTTTCAAGCTTCAGCCATGTTGTAGCATGTATCAGAACTTCATACCTTTTCACAGCTGAATAATATTCCATTGTATGTATATACCACATTTTGTTTATCCATTCTCCTACTGATGGATATTTGAATTGCTTCCACCTTCTGGTAATTGTGAATAATGCCACTGTGAACACCAGTGTGCAAATTGCTTTGTGGTTTTAATTCACATTTTCACAATTACTAAAAAGGTGAGCACACTTTCAAATATTTATTGGCCATTTTGACTTCTTTGGTGAAATGTCTGTTCAAGATTTTCTACTGGAAGATTTTGCATTGAATTGTTGGAATTCTTTATGTAGTCTGGTTTCTCATTCTGTGAGTGGTATGTATTACTGATATCTTCTCCCACAGTGGAGGTTGTTTTCATTCTTTCTGAGGTGTCTCAAAAGTTCTTAGTTTTTATATAGTTGCATACTTTCTGTTTGGTTCATTTTTTATGTTCTGTTCAAGAATGTATTTTCTGTCCCAATATTATGAACATATTTTTCTGAGTTCACTTATAAAAGCATTATTTAACTCAGACTTTCTCTAATACTATGCACCTGTATGGGCCTTGGGTCTGACTTCTATCCTTTACCCCTGGTGGCAGTAGAACCAGAATTCGTATATTCCATATACTCAAATGCTCACAGGGTAGAAGAAATTTGGTGCTTATAGGCGTCTATAATTTGGCCTTGGCTTTCTTCAGAGCTTCAGTGTCTTTAGGAAATGTGCCTGTGTGTATATGCAAACACACAAAAAACATGCATTTGTTGAGGATTGAATCATGTTGCCCACAAAAGTCATGTTCAGGTCCCAACCCTTGGTGTTATGGGTGTGAGCCAATTTGTAAATAGGACCTTTGAAGATGTTATTAGTTGCAGTGTGCCAAACTGAATGAGGGTGGTCCTTAATCAGAAAGGAAATTGAGCACACAGAGAGGAGTCTCAAAGAGTAGCAAGAAACTGGAGGGCAACAACACCCAGAAGAGAAAGGAGAAGATGTTGCTACGTGCATACCATTTGACAGAAAACCCAAGGACCATAGATTACTGACAGCCAGACCCAGAATGCCACAGTCTTTGTGGAGAGAGACTGCTTTGGTGAGTTTGGATTTTTCTTAGCCAGTACATTCCTGTTGTGTAAGCCAACCATTGTATGGTATTTATTTTAGCGCCCTGTAAACTAATACAGCATTTACATTTTTTTTTTTTTTCGGTAGGAGGTAGTTCTGAATAACTTAACTCATCTTTCTCAGGATTCAGTACTCCCCTTCCTACATTAAGAAGAAATCTCCTTGACTGGTCAGCTTTAGAGCAATGTGTTATGATTGTGGTTTTATAGAATCCTCTTTGTTTTTATAACTTTTTTGTGTATGTATTTTGAGATGAAGTGGTTTGAAGTATATATCTGGTTGTTCCGTCCCCTGAAACTTTGTCTTTTATTTGTAGATTTTATGGTATTTATCTATATCTTATTTATTGTGTTATATTGGACTTAATATTAGACTCCTTGTTTAATTTTTATTTTATGCTCTTCTTTTGTTTCTCCTTTCTTAAAAGTTTTTAGATTGTTTGTAATTTGTCCTTTCTTCCATCCTCCAGTGATTTAGAAGTGCTTATCTCTTATTCTGCCATTACATTTTTTTCCCCTGTTGCATTTTTAAGCCTTATGTTTTCAAGGAATGTATTTAATCCTATGATCTGCTACACTGCCAAAAATTAATCAACACTGATTGTTCTTTATGAACTACAAAGCTTATTAATTTTTTTGTTTACTATGCTGTTTTTTCCTTTAGTTTTTATTGAGTTATAATAACATGTATACAATAAAGTATAGCTCAGTGACATTTTACAAATATATGCAACCACCACTGGGCTCAAGTTCTAGAACTTTCTAGGTTCCCAAAAGGCTTCCTCATGTTCTTTCCAGTCAATACCCACTCCCACAGCAGATATACACCATTCTGATTTCTGTCATCATCAATTAATTTCTCATTTTCTTGGACTTCATATAAATTAACTTACATAGTAAATATTCTTTTGTGTCTGTCTTTCATGCAATAATATGTTTTGGGCTCCTATTCATGCTATTGGATATAGCAGTGGTTTGTTCTTTGTGTAGTTTTTCATTGTCAGAATATATCACAGTTTTTTTTTCTATTCTGTTGTTGGGTTTTGGGTTGTTCCTATTTTTGGATTATATTGAGTAAAATGGCTATAAGCAGACTTGAACATATCTTTGTGTATGTGTATATATGAACGTTCTCATGTATCTTGGGCGTATTCATCAACATGGAATTGCTATGTAACAGGATAGTTGTATATTTAACTTTATTAGAAACTGCCAAACAGCTTTTGAAAGTATTTGTAGCAATTTGAACTCCGACTGGCAATGTCTGAGTATTCCATTTACCTTGTGTCATCACCAACACATGGTATAGCCATCTTTCTTCATTTTAAACAGAGGTTGGCAAACTTTTTCTGTAAAGGGCCAGATAAATATTTTAGGCTCTGTAGGCCATATGGTCTCTGTTGCATCAACTCTACTCTGCCATTGTAGCACAAAAGCATCCATAGACAATATGGTGTGGCTTATTGATCTAAAATGTCTGTTCTATTATATATGTATTAGAGCCAATGAGTAGGGGAGAGGGAAAGTGGAAGGCAATTCTTCTTTAAGAGGATGGAACCACAAGTTATACACATCACTTCAAACTCACATTTTGTCATTCAGAATATTGTCACATGACCAACCCACAGGCGAGGAAGACAAATTCTTCTTTTTCTTTTTTAACAAATCAATTTTATTGATACATATTAATAAAGCATAAATCCATACAAATTATACCATCAGTGGTATTTGGTATAATCACATAGTTGTGCATTCGCCACTTCAATCATTACTAAAGCATTTTCATTATTCCAATAATAATAATAAAAACAAAAAACAAACAACAATTTCATCACTTCTCAGTTTCTCTATTCCCCTGCCTTATACAGCTGCTATTCTGTTTCCATCTCTCTACTTTATTTGTACTTATATTTTGTAAAAACAGCTTATATATGCAATATTACCCATATTCATATTTCACAAGAGGTTTCATTTTGTTATACAGTCCCATGTTACATTTTTTAGTTTTCCTTCAAGTAATATACATGACCTTAAACTTTCCCTTTCATCTACTGTCATTATTCTCTGCTAGTTACAAACACTATGATGTGTTTTCACCACTTCTATTCATTTTCAAAGATTAACAAACAACCATTTTACTAATTCTGCATAGATTAACCCTCAGATTTCCATTCTCTACCCTCATTCTGTTTTCTGGTGACCTATATTCTAATTATTACCTCTATGAGTTAATACAATATATTTAGTCCATAATAGCACAATCATGCAGTATTTGTCCTTTTGTGTCTGGCTTACTTCACTCACTCTTCCAGGTTCATCTATGTTGTCATATGCTTCACGACTTCATTTCTTCTTACTGCTGCATAATATTCCATCATGTGCATACACCACAATTTGTTTATCTATCAGTTGATGGACACATGGCTTGTTTCCATCTTTTGTCAATCATGAATAATGCCGCTATGAACATGAGTGTGCGGATGTCTGTTCATGTCACTGCTCTCAGTTCTTCTGGCTATATACCTAGTAGTGGTATTACTGGGTCACATGGCAAGTCTGTGTTCAAACTTCCTTAGGAACTTCCAAACAGTCCTCCACAGTGGCTGTACCATTCTACATTCCCACCAACAGTGAATAAGCGTTCCTATCTCTCCACATCCTTTCCAACATTTACAGTTTTCCAACTTTTAAATAGTGGCCATTCTAATAGGTGTGAAATGATATCTAATTGTAATTTTGATTTGCATTTCCCTAATCACTAGTGGTGGTGAACATTTTTTCATGTGTTTTTTTGCCATTTGTATTTCTGTTTTGGACAAATATCTATTGAAGTCTTTTGCCCATTTTTTAAATTGGGTTGTTTGTCTTAAAATTGTTGAGTTGTATCATCTCTCTATATATCATGGATATTAAACCCTTATCAGGTATGTTATTGCCAAATATTTTCTCCCATTGAGTCATCTGCCTTTCAACCCTTTTGACAACGTCCTCTGAGGTGCAAAAGTGTTGAATTTTGAGGAGTTCCCATTTACCTATTTTTCCTTTTGTTGCTCATGCTTTGGTTGTAAGGTTCAAGAAACTACCACCTGCCACAAGATCTTGAAGATGGTTTCCTACATTTTCTTCTAGGAGTTTTATGGTCCTCGCTTTTATATTAAGTTCTGTGATCCATTTTGAGTTAATTTTTGTATAAGGTGTGAAATAGGGGTTCTCTTTCTTTCTTTTGGATATGGATATACAGTTCTTCCAGCACTGTTTGTTGAATAAACTGTTCTGGGCCACCTGGGAGGACTTGACAGCCTTGTCAAAAATAACTTGACCATAGATGTGTGAGGGTCTATTTCTGAGTTCTTGATTCAGTTCCATTGGTCAATTTGTCTGCCTTTATTCCAATACCATGCTGTTTTTACCACCGTAGCTAAGTAATATGCTTAAAATCAGGAAGTGAGAGTCTTCCAACTTTGTTCTTCTTTTTAAAGACAGAGAAGTTATTCTTCAGCTAGGTCCTCTGTCATCAGCTGAAACTCTCAGGGCTTCTATTAAAGGAAGGAGGAGAGAATGACTATTGTTGGACAACTAGCTGTCTTTCCCAAGAGGGACCATGTCTTGTGGAAATTCATTTTAAGTCATGAAAAACTTTTCACATTTCTTTCATTATATTTCCTAACCATGCTTTCCTTTCCTCTTTTTATATGGAACTCATGGTAGACAGATACTGGTTTTCTAGGATCTATTTTCCTTGTCTCTTTCCACTTCTCTTATAATTTCCATCACTTTGTACATTTGAGAGATTTTTCCAATGTGTTAATTCAGTTTTATTTGATGACCATTTTGGTATTCATTTGATTTATTTAATTTTTTTAACTGTAACAATCATATTTTTAATATGAAGAGTCTGATTGCATTCTTTTCATAGTGCCCACTCCTTTATAACTGTAACATCGTATCAAATCTCTTGAAGATAATTATATATTTGAAATTCTATTCATTATTGTTCATAAACTCTGTTTCCAGGGATTGGTTATTTTGCTTTTCAGCCTAGTAACCCTTTCATATTGATAGTTTTCCTTATAAGTTTTTTTTAAATTTAGAGTTTTAGTTTGCTGAAGGGCTACTGATGCAAAGTACCAGAAATGTGTTAGCTTTTATAATGGCAATTGATTTGGAGTAAAAGCTTATAGGTTCAAGGCTGTGAAATATCCAAATCGAGGCACCATCAGAGGTGCTTTCTCATCAAAGTCAGCTACTGTTTTTCCTGTTTCTGCCTACATGGAGAAGCAAGATGGCCACCAATCTCTGTCAAGGTCTCTTCCTTACCCTCTAGAATCTACTGTCCTCTGGGACTTAGCTGTGGGCAACCATGCATAAGGGCTGTCTCTTTCCAGGCCTCCTCTATCAGTCTCAGATGCTCCTGTGTTGACTTTTATAAAGAGGATTTATTTGGGGTAAAAGCTTACAGTTTCAATGCTATAAAAAATCCAACTCAAGGTACCATAAGAGGTGTTTTCTCACCAAAGTCAGCTGCCACATGGGGAAGCAAGATGGCCACCTACTTCTGCTGAGGTTTCTGACTTTCTGCAGCTGTAGGCAAACCTGGCATAGGGCTTGTCTCTTACCGGGCCTCCTCTTTCAGTCTTGGCAGCTCTACTTTCTTCCCCAGTTCAGCTGTAACCTATCAGGCATATGGCTTATTTCTCTCTGGGCCTCAGCCCTTTGAGCCTCTTGGGGGCTTCTCTCCTTGCAGCACAGCTGTGGGGAAAACTGAAGTCCTTTCTCTCACATTGCAGGATCAAATATGGTGGCTTCCTTTACCTGTGTCTCTCTTTCTCTGTGTCTCTGTTTTAATCAGACTGAGCAAGAGGGCAGAGATTCAACCTGAGTCATGCCTCGCTGATGTAGTCCAATTGAAAGGGTCTCACACCCACAGGAATGGATTAGTTCACAAACAATCTTTCTCTTTTTGGGATTCATAAAATAATTTCAAACTGCCACAGAGTTTTTGCTCATATTTCTAAATTAGAATCTAGATTGATAAGTACTAGTTGTTGGAATAGATTTCTTCAACACAAGTTAAATTGCTCTTCTCTTGGTAGATAATTCATTTATGATTACAGAGTCCTAGATTTACAGCTATGCGTAACAGAAGAATAGGGAAACATTTGGTTGTGTGAGCTTTTCTTTAGGATGCATGAGTAGCTTGTCTTCAGGATGCTAGTTTTGTGCCACACAGCCAGTGTTCCAATATGCACTTGAGTTGTCTTTTGGGGCCATATTTCCCATTTTATTTAGAGTGATATATTTGAGGCTTTATCTTTAAAAATGTATTGAGGTCACTTCTGAAGTAGGGACCAGTGCTGTTATTCTCCAGCACTTTAATTTTCTCACTCACAATCACACAGTTGTCATTGCTTCCAGTTTTCCTGATTCTCTTATTTGGGTTTTGTTTCTGTAGTTCTGTTGCACTTTCTTTTGTCTGTATGGGATTGTAGGTTTCTCACTTCTTTGGGGACTTTACTGTCAGTCTTATCAAATGTGTTTTTTATCTTCCAGAAGTTCCTTAATGATTGGGTTGACTGATGTCCCTTCTGTGCTCAGTCAGCTATCATGAACTGGGACTTCCTCTGTCAATTGAATTTTGTTTCAGAGCTGTTGGAGAACAAGCCAAGAATCTCAACAGGGTTCTTGGAGCTGACTAAAACTTTGAAAGCAATGTCCTTTCTGTGTTTCAATAACATGTCTAAAAACAGTCCAGCCGAATGTTTCATTTTGCTGGAACCTTTAGGAAGGACAGTTTTGTGGTAAGCCTGGGAGGTGTGTGTGTGTGTGTGTGTGTGTGTGTGTGTGTGTTTATATATATATATAATTGCACAGAGTCTGGTACAGGAAGCATCCTGGGCATGTCAAGGGAGCCAGTTACTATGTCAGCTAAGGCCTGGAGGAAAGGAATAAAATAACCAAGTGGAAGGTAGGGAAGGTTTTATATTTTAATTTGTTACACTATGCTGTGGTTTTATTTGCTGTTATTTAAAATTAAACCCATCAACTGATTTTTTTTTTTTTTTAGGTACCGGGGCCAGGGATTGAACCTGGCATCTCCTATGTGGGAAGCAGGTGCTCAGCCGCTTAAGCCACATCCACTCCCCATCAACTGATTTTTAAATCAGTCTTTGGCATTTTTACATTATTCAGAAAAACAAAGTTGGCATCTAACTATTGTTTGGATTCATCAAGAATTGCTCCATTAAAACTATTACTTCATTTAAGTTCCAGTTTTCTTAGTTAAGTTTATTTTGCAAGATATATTTTTTGTTTTTCTCATTTCCGGAATAATACATGCTTATTGTAAAAGTTTTTAGAAAGTGAAGATAAATTAGATAAAAATTATTTACTGCTTAATCCCCCTGTTCAGAGATACTCACTTTTAACTTTTTGAAAATATATATTTTTAGCCCTTTTCCTCCCATATTTGAGTTAGGCTTAGTAGCAATTAGGTAACTTCCTGGCATACAGTTAGTAAGCGGTGAAGCCATGATATAAACCTAGGCAGACTTAATATGAAGCCTTTACTCTTAAGCACTGTAATTTATATTTGGCCTTATGGATCAAATCTTAGGCCTTAGAGAATCCTCAAAGATGCAGCATTATAACAGTTGGTAGCCATCAACAAGATGCCAAGTGGAGGTGGCTGATTATGGTGAGACATTTGGTTAGTACCCAAGGGGAGTGTTTTTCTGTTAGTCTCCCCAAAGTCTTGCTCTTGTTGGTGACTCATATCTTACTGGTTCTGAAATTCTGCTTTCTTCCTACAGAGAGGATTTGTTATGTTTAGTTGATATTTAAAAAAATCTTTGCACTGTTTTTATAGAAAGACAAAACAGAACAAAAAAAACTAACATGGATTCTAATCTTGTAGTGATCAACTTGGGTCCAGTTTTCTCCTTGAGGGTGGGCAAAGGTAGAGAATGCACCATGTAAGCCATAACTTTCTTCATTAACTATTTATTCTCTCATCTTCTTGGCAGGCTCATAGAAGTTTGCAAGGATTGAGAATGCTAGGCTGCCATAACATCCCTCTAGGACCTGCTTCAGGCACTGCAGTTAAGCAAGGAACAGGCTCTATAGTATCACAGGCACCTAAAATTGCTGATGACAGTCCAAGTTCTTGGCTCTCATTATAAAATACTGATTCTTCCATCTTCTGTACTCTGGACTTTCTTGCTCTGAGGCCAGGCTGGCACTGTTTGCATAAAGCACTGTTCCATTTGAAAACAGCTGTGCCTAGAAGCAGATGACAATCGGTAAAGTAGGGATCATAAGTCAGCAGAACTGTGCTTCAGAGGCATTTTCTGTTGCTGCTTTTGGTGGATGCTGACTAGGAAATCAGACTCTCCATAATCAACAGAACTTTACATCATGCATTTTAGAAGTGAAAAATCCAAACTAAGAGTTCCTTACTGATTTACAACCCTGGACAAAAGCTGTAGCGCATAGATTCTAAGTGTTTTATGCCACAGATATTATGGTCTCATTGAAACACATGATATCAGAACTCCTTTTAAATAGTCTTTTTGAAATTTGCTAACTTATGGTTACAAGTCTGCTCTTCCCTCTGCAGCTGACTGTCACATGATCTCATCTTCCTCTGCTCCCCACTGTCAAATCTTGGTGGAGAACTTAATTCTATTCAAGACATTTCCATGTTTTAAGGAACTGGGGAATGGGGGTTCCTAGCACCTGGCTGGTGAGCACTCTCCTGCTTCCTTCCATGACAAGATTTTGTTTGTTTTTTGTTGTTATGTTTTATTTTTTAAATTTGTGAGTCTGTCATATTTTTTCCCCCAAAACAATGTCCAGCAATTCCTGGATGCCCCATCAGTGCTAAAGGTAGTATGACAGGTAGAACTGGAATATGGACTATGGAAATGTGAGCCAAGTGGGAGTTTAAGATTTTCAGTGAGTGATATGTTCAGCAAGTCTTTCTTAATAAGTCTCTTTCCTTCTCTTGTGTGTCATCTGATGTTTACCCACAGCCTCTGACTGTCATCTATCATGTACCCCCTCACATATCACAGCCATCCATTATGGCCCTGAGTTTGGCCTGAGCAAGAATCAACTCTTGATGCTGATAGTGAAGTTTTTTGGATTTGAACTCAAATCATGATCTGGCTATCCGAGGCAGAGTTCAACACTATAACCAGCCTGCCCCCATACTGGGTATAAAGCTTGAAAGGAGAGAATCCAGTGACCAAAAAGTGAAAACAAATAGTCTTTCTTTTCTTATAGGAAGTGGAGTTGTACCCTATTCATGCTCCTAATAGTACCTGGGAGGCATCGCTGTTCTCTGGTAGGATCTTCCCCAGTGTCTTGAAAAGGCAAATTCTGCATGATAACCAAATGAAATTACTAGCTATGTGAAAGCAGAAAGATATGAAATAACAATTCTAGACAATGATAAAGTACAAGTTGATATAATTGGGATCCAAAAACAGTGCCCAGGTGACACATTTATACAAGAGAATATGTGTTTTGGAAGGGAAAAGCTCTCCTCCAATATTTAGTGCCACCCCTTCCTCAATATAGGATCACCCTTGGGAGTAGATTGGCCATGTAGGGACTATGTTTCCTGGGGCCCTTGCATTCAGAGGTAGCTATGGGGCCATTCTTAAGAAGAGCAGAAGTATTACTTACTGGGCCCAGGTTTTAAGAAGCTATTATCTCTTCTACTCCCCCTTTTTCTGTCTGTTTCCTGGACACAAGAGACTCTAGGGGAATTGAAAGAGCCATAAGGTGGAAGGATCTTAGTTCTCTAAATCTCCATGAAGAGAAGAGTTGCCTGCTGACTAGATATACCATATTAGACTCGAAGAGCTAGCTTTATTTTTGAGAGCAGCTGGCATTGCCCTACTAATACAGTTATAGAGGCAAGTTGGATGATGCACCAATCAACTGCAATGACCTCATCCATATTTGTGTTTTGAGATTCAGTAGCCCAGATGACATTTCATCCAGATGCCCTAGAAATAGGTTTGCTTATTTAGGTCAAGCTGTGTGGTCCTATTCCTTTGCCACTTCATTTACTATTGAGGTCTTAAAATGAAATGCTCTCCTTAGTTTGAACATACACCATCAACATTTGTTGTCAATCAATAGAAAATGTAACTAATACATCCTATTCCTTTTAGATCTATTTCTCCATGTCCCACATTCTCAAAGCTATTGTGTACTACCTTTCAATTGCCTAAGTGGTCATCTGGCCTTCCCTAAGGCAATTCTTTGATTTCATCAGGAACAACCATTTTCAGATTTAGGTGATATATGTGCTAATCCTAGTTTAATTGGTCTCTCCTGGTCTATGATGGTACAGGTATGATGCAAATAAAACATATATGTGTGGTAGAGGTGATTGGAATTATGGTCAACTGACAGGAGCCATCAACCTCTCACTGCTTGAATAGCCAGTTTATTGGATAAGACAGGACAATTACTACAAATGACCTATCAGAATGCTTAGAGCTCCCTACAGACTTTGAGGCAGGTGTTTGTGCCTTCAATTTAATCTCTTCCTTTCTAGTTCCAGGCTTCATGCAGCCCTTGGCACTAGCAGAAGCATTTATACAGAAATGTCAGTCACCTGGCTGCCCAGCTTTGGTGGATTTTGACTTTCATTGCCAAACAAAGCACGAGCTCCCTGGGATGTAAGTTCACTTTCTCCAGGGGAAAGGTAACCTGACTTGTAATCTTTCGGGATCATAAGAGTGTTTGGTTTAGTAGAATTGCCAAAACTTAGAATGTTTTTTTTAGAACCCATGTGGTTCAAATCCCTCATTTTGCAATTGAAGGATCTGCTGTCTTGGAGAGGTTGAATGAGTGGCCTGGGCACAGTTGGTCAGTGGCAGAGCAGGGTGAGGTTTTAGGTCTTCTCAGCTGATGCTGATTACATGAGTATTCTTTTCCATCACCTGTCAACTCCTGCTCATGGGAGGACTTGAAGACTCCTTGAAGTCCTAACAGCTTCTAGGGATTGGAGAAGTAAAACAGATTCCTTTGTAAGGAGAAGTTATTGATAATTGTTTACTTCTTTAATCTCTCTTTTCTACAGAGATTTTTGTATCTCAGCCCAATCAAAGTAGTTGTTATTCCTTGGTTGTGCTTCTCTTTTGAGTGGTGTTAAGGTTGTTTGACATCTGTGACTATTCTGTCATGCCACTAGGCTCTGATTTGTTCATACATTATGATTGCTCACCAAAGCATTATCTCATGAGGACATATATGGTGGTATTATTATCCCTATTTTAAAGATGCATAATTGGACTTCAGGAATATCTAATAACTTCTAAATGTTACTAGGCCAGTAATGGCAGAGCTGGGGTTTAACCTGGAATGGCCTCCCACAACATGTCTTGTTTACATCATGAGACACATTCCCTCAAAGCACTGAGTACTTCCATGGTCATCTAACTTGCTACCAGGGAGTGGTCAACCTTGGGAGAATCTGTTTTACAAGTTTAAGATATTTTCTCAAAACTCCTTTTTTGGAATCAACATTCAGATAGAAATTTTCTTATTCTTAGACTATCTCAAACCATGCCTAGTCAGAACGTTGTTTCAGTGATCACACTGGAGTTAAGGAGATGGGCCAGGGCAGTGAAAGGATCCAGGAGACCTGCGTGTTAGTACTGCCTTCCTGAGAAAACTGCATCAAGGAAACCACTGAGAAGTGTGTTTGAACTCAGTTCATTCTTCAATGGAAATAACTTAGTTCCTTTGATTTTGGGCAAAAATTGGTTTTGACTACATTTTATGTATTTATCACATTCATTATAGAAATATAGGCCTTGATACTTGGGTTTATTTCTGTCAAAACTAAATAATTTCTAGGCTAGTAAAAAATTTGAGCATTATTATTTTATGGACCAGTTTATACAACTGTCATCATTCTAGATGACATTTTTTTTTTATTCGTGGATTTTTCTCAGAAAACCCTGTGCCTTAAAAAACCATTTTTTTTTTTTACAGTTCATTACACACCTTTTACCCCCATGATATCCCTGGTGACTGTGTACAATTCATCCAGTTTCTCTTATTTTTGTTACAAAGGACAAAAGGGATAAAGGCTTATTAAGGAAAGCCAAATTTGGGGAGAAATTGGCAGACACTACTCAGTTACTGGTTTAGGAAAAGTGCTTCTAAATCCTTGTTTGGATAACAGAACTGAATGCAAAATTTTGGAAGTTGTCTGATCCAGATTTTTTTTCCCTCCTTTGCAAGTCTAGGTTTTCTGCTTTTTTGGTGGATGAAGACAGAAAAATGAAAGTTAGCAAAACTGTCACTTTTTAGTTAGCTTCATATTGATCAGTTATTCTAGTCCATCCATGTTCTGCATGTACTGCTAACTACCATTTGGAATATTTGAATATACATATGAGCATTGCCATCAAGATACATAGTCATGCCCAGTGTATTAGTCAGCCAAAGGGGTGCTGATGCAAACTACCAGAAATCTGTTGTGTTTTATAAAGGGTATTTATTTGGGGTAGAAGCTTTACAGCTACCAGGCCCTAAAGAGTCCAACCATAAGAGGTACTTTCTCACCCAAAGTCATTTGCCATGTGTTGGCGTAAGATGGCAGGCGATGTCTGGGAGGGTTCACCCTTCCTTCTTCCTCTTAAGGCTTCGTGGTCCCAGCTTCTTCCAGTATCAGCTGTAGGCTGGTATAAGACTTGTCTCTCTCCCCGGAGCCTTCTCTCTTTCCTTACATATCTGCTTCTCTGTGTGTTTACTTCGAGGGGCTCCAGCATCAAAACTTAACTCTCTCCTCTGCCGTATGTTTTCTCTGTGAGTCCCCGCCCCCTACTGATGTGGCCCAATCAAAGCCCTAATCATAATTTAATCCAGTAAAAGTGAAACCTCTGAAGTTATTACAATCTAATACACCCAGAGGAACAGACAAGTTTACAAACATAATCCAATATCTATTTTTGGAATTCATAAATAATACCAAACTGCTACACCCAGTTTCAAAGTCTGGGATGTATGTGCAAAGAATTTTTGCCCTAGAGAGAGGTGCTCAGGGCTAAAGATGACCTTTGACAATCTTGTCATCTTTTCCATGTGTGTGTGCATACTTCTCTTATATCTTTAAAGTTGATATTGTCTTTTCTTTTTCCTTTCTGTTTTCACCTACAGTGTTTTTCCAACTTGTGTTCTATTTTCTTTGGTACAGTTCTCTGCTTTTTGATAGGCAGATACTTTTATAAACCAAGGGTTTTTGACAGGACCATTAGCTGGATGAACCCGTGGTCGAGATACTTGCCTAGTATCTATTTCCTTTGATATAAAAACTTTGGTTTTATAGTTTGAATTGGAGGGAGGAGTTTGGTTACAATAAAGACTACCAAGACGAGGAGAGACAAAAATGATAAGGGGGTGCTGTTTTGTCTTTCTTGCCTTGAATAGTGGAATGGATTTAAGTTCACTGGTGAATGCTAGTAATGGCCATAAGTTATCCCTTTCTCATTGTTGGGGTTAGGGGTGTGGCACCCCCAAAATCTGGAAAATCCGGGTAAGTAGCATGTAGACGACTTCAACGCCTTCAACAGGGAATTCATGGGGTTCTGGGTGGCCCAGGGCATTGTCCAGAAACATTGACACCTTAAAGGTAATCCCTTGCTGGCAAGGTATTTTCTAACCTCCAGCACAATACACTGATGGAACCAGTCAAGGAAAAGTGCTTTGGTGGTCCATGCTTTCTTATTAAATATCCAGAAGATAGGCGGCTGGTACTTGTCCTTTCCTTTCAAAGCTCGAGGGTTAGCAGCTTTATATATCAGGGCTGTTTTTATTATGAACCCTACCGTATTGGTACAAAAGAGCAGGGCTACCCTATCCCTTGTGGCTTTAAAACCTGGGGCTTGCTGCTCTTCTTGGCTGATGTATGTCCTCTGAGACATTTTTTTCCCAATATAGGGCAGTTTCATCAGTATTGAATGCTTGTATCTGTTCTGGTTTGTAGCCTTTCACTTCAATGAATTTTTTCAGAGTTTCAGGAAACTCCCTAGCTGCCTCTTGATCAGACACTGCCTTTCTCGTTACTTCTACACTGCATAAGCTAAACCTTTTTTTTTTTTTTTTCTTTTCAAATTTCAAACCAGCCTTTGCTGGCCTGAAAATCTGTAGGGGAAAACCCTTCACCTTCCTTCAGGGAATCAAATAAGGACTTAGCCTTTTCTCGTATGAAGCCAAAGTCTACTGGAATGGCTTTTTAAAATAACAATCCTGATCCCAAAAGAATGATATACTTTCTAAGCAAGAGAGATGTGGATCTCCTGGTTTATGCAAATACTTTTCAGTTGTTGGTGTAGCTGCAGCAATGGCTTTGTGGATTTCCTTCTCTTTTTTCTTGATATGCTTTACATTGAACTCTTTAACGCCATAATGACGGCCAACTGCAGCAGCCCTTTTGCCTGAACAAAGCATATCTAATAATTCTACTTTTCCCTTCAAGTTCATCACTTTACTTTGTTTCTTGGGAGCACTTTCTGAACCACTAGGAACACCACGCTTGGGACCCATGATTTTAATAGAGTTTATGGCGTTTAAATGACACAAGATATGAGAAAGTTGAGATGTAAAGATCACTGCGAGATCACTGTGAGAAGTCATGTGAGAGCTTGCTGTAAACATGCTTGGCATCCCCAAACCAGTGCGTAGAACCGCAGTTCTTGTACTACTAATTTAATTTTAAGAAAAAAAAAGTGTAGCTGTTCATTTATGTGTTAAACAGTAAAATACGTACTTAGAGGTAATATTATACATAGTGGTACATACATTTTATGCATTTATGAGTTACTAAGTCTTTTAAGGTATCTTTACATTTCTAGCCTTTGTGTGTCATCTACTGGCTTTCACATTGTTTTTGCAAACTAACTTTTTACTTATTTTAACTTTAAAAAAGAAATTGTGCATATTTGTGGTATTAAAAGATAACGTGTTATTCAAAATTATACATATATTTTATGCATTTCTGAGTTTCTAAACGTTTTCTGTATCATCCTCTGGACTTTGTTTGATGTCTGCAGCTTCCACAAAATTCCCTCAAAATCACTATTTATTTCTTATGCTGACACATGATATATCAAAACCACAATGGGGAAAGTTGTGATGTGGAAGGGATAACTGTACTCTTTTTGAAACCATTGGGGTTCAGGAATCAAGCAAAATGTGATTTAATTTGTTATTCATACAAGGAAAGTATTGGTTTTCTTCAAATTGTAATCTGGTGAGTGTCCATAATTGTGAAATGTCTAAGATTTTACCCTATTATGCATGCTGGCAGAAGGCCTGAGACTCCTGAGCCAGAGACAAAAGGACCTTATTGTTCACCCTCAGCAGGCAGCCTGGACTTTTTGTTTACAAGGGTTCCCCTTGCTCCCCCAAATCCCATGGGTTGTTGTGGAATGGCCCACATGGATGAAAAACATGCAGTGCGTTTGTGTCACAGCTAAGGAACTCTGAACTTAGGAAATCCTAAAATTTTGCCTCAGAGAGAGACATTATCTTTATTATACTGGTCAGGAAAAAAATCTGCCCTCTGTCCCTAGGGGAGACACTGTCTCTATCTTCCAAGGCCATTTGCTATTCAAAAGTCCTTAAAAAGATAGTCCAGAACAGGCTGTCAATGTCTGTGCTCAGAAGACTTGAAGGAATGTCAGCGACCCATGAAGAGTTATCCCAACCAAAATATTCCAAAGAATCATATTTTTATAGTTATTACAGGTGAAGAGTGCTTTGGCATTAGAGGAGTAATTCTAAAATAGAGGAAGCATTTTGGGGGCATGCTGTTCTTTTTGTTTCCTGAGTTATACCACTGGGGCTTTTCATCTTCTGTCCTGTAATTTGGATACATTTCCCAGGGTGTTGTCTCTTCTCGTTATTCAGGCTCATCTGGAACAAATACTTAGGGCCTGTCCATATTCTAATAGGTTCCAGCACCGGGATGTAAAGAAATGGCTTTAGACTAAATGTTCCAGTGTCCATTAAAGAATAGTGACAGGAACCAGAAGATATCTTATCATATCCTGTCACTGTGTAATTATATTGGATCACTTCAGCAGATTAACTAGGGAATAACGAAAACTATGCGTGAATGAGTGAGTGAGTGACCATGTGAATGTATGTGTGTGAGTGTGTGAGTGTGTGACAGGGAGAGATGGCAATTGCAGCCTGCGTTCAGAAAGAGCTTGTATGCTTTTGATACCTTCGGGCTAGTGCAGCTCACTTGAAAGGCATTTTAAAGCTTTTAAATCTGTTCTGTCATACTTTCAAGGCCTGCAAATGATAGCCCAACTTTTTGGATGGTGATTATCTTTGGTAAACATGAAATTAGCATCAGAATCCCCTCTATAGCTTAGGTCAAGTGCTCAGTATTACAAAGGCCTAAAGATTTTGTAGGTAGGAGGGGAAAAGAAGTCATATTTTAATTAAATATTTGAAAACAAAATGAAAAGAGGAAAAGAATGTATATTTTACAGGTAGAGCCTCTTAGGTCTTTTCATAGTTAATGTGTTTTGAATTCTTTGGCTAAGGTGGAATAAATGTATTATAAGACAGGCTCTATCGAGCGCAGTATGATTGTAGCTTAATCTGACTGTCTGTGTCTCACGTATCACTGTACCCAGTCAATACTCTATTATTGCAAGTTAAGTGGTTTGCTACAGTATTCTATGCACAGGATATTAGAAGCTGTGTTCACTAATTTCCTAAGCAATAATGGTATAAGCAGTATGCATTTTTTACTGTAAAAACTAACAGTTTTTTTTATACCACTGATACCCAGGAGATTCAGTCATACATCAGAGCAAAATTAAATGTAAAATGTACTAAATTTTGGCAGAATTGGATTTTCTTTGCAAAGGCTGAAGTCTTCAGTTTTGCTCAGAATCAAACTTTAGTTTTCTTTCTGGTGCTTTTATTTTTATTTTATTTAAATGGAGTGTTGCTTCCTGATTAAAATTGATTAAGAATAATTATAACAACAGTAATTCACAGCATGGGACCGGGCAGCATTCTTTATAGCTTCTGGATGCTGTCGACATCCTGCCTGTTTCTCTGCTAGCCAGTTTTTAAGCGTTAACTCTGTCTGAGATACAGAAGAGGGTTATGGACTGCACAACAAAGACTATATTGTGATAGATAATTCTCCTTTTAAATGGCTGCATTTATATAGGTCAGGACTTCTTTGGAGGACAGAATTTACTAGGTGAATTGCTTATCTACTCATTTTACTCTAAATAGGAGGTGAGAAAGGACAATGGTTTCTTCCTCATTAGGAGACTTGGTTAAGGATTGTTAGTTTCCACATATCAGTCCCTGCCCAGGCCAGAGTGGCAGGCCGGTTACTGAAAAGAGACAAGAATGTTTCTTGCAACCTGATGGTAGAATTAGAGCTTCCCTTGGGGAATAGGAACAGGAAGTTCAAAGTCATTAGAGTTGAGTTTATACTCTTATCCCTTGTAGTGGCTTCTTGGTTTCTCTTTTTCGCTCCTCTCTGCACATCAACTTCATTCTTCTTTCTGCAGTTGAACTTTTTTCTGCATCTTTGCACATATGTAGAATATGGCAGCCTCCTAGTATCCCAGGTGGCAACTTCTCAATTCCATTGACCAGTCTCACTAAGACAGAGCAGTCCAAAGGCTTGCAGAAGTTGGGCCCCATTTAAGTTAATAGGGAATGATGGGATAGAAGCAATATGCAGAATATGTTTCTTGCCTAAGAGGTCTCAAATTAAACAAATTTAATGGCAAAACAAATCATAGCCAGAGCCTGCAGGCCAAATGTAGTCTTCAAGCTTCCAGTTTAAGATCCCTTGACCAGTCTTTCTTATACCATTTTCAAAATTCAGGAAATAAATATCTTCATCAGCAGGACTGGGAGGACTAGGGTGAGACAAATGAGATACTTGTCTCATGCATAAAATGTAAGGGGATGCTTAAAAATATAAATAAGTAATATATTAATGCAATATTTTTTAAAAACTTAATGCAAAAAATCCATGATGAACAAAATACAAAATTTTAAATAAAGACAGATCATCATTATTGAATTTTCCTGTTGCCTTAGGCTTCGATATATGGCTCAGCAGTGACGTGTTCATCAGGTGTCTGTCTATCCGTAGTCCAGTCACTTAGGGGCAGGGAAGTGAGTCCTGTCTACACCTTGTGAATGAAGGGCATCAGCTCTCAGCAGTAGGGATGTGGGCTAGGCAGGTGCACCCTAAGAGATGTCTGCTAAAGGATGTTGGAGCATGATACTTTCTTCTGGAATATGGCCCCCAAGATTAGGGCTATGCTCCAAACATTCTTAACTCTCCTTTAATAGCCTTTCTTGGATTTCTCATGTGTAAGCTAATCTTTGCTTTTTTGTTGTTGTTGTTTAAATCTAGTTATCTTTTGATGGTTGTGTCAAAGAATAAGAGCAATAAAGTAACCTAAAAGTTTGTCACTGACTTCTTATTCCAAGTAAATGACCACAAGAGTAGTTTTTTGCAAAACTGAATTAGTCATGTCATCAAAAGAATGACTAAAAGATTTAACTTGAAAATGCAGGTTGGGTGTTTAACCATTTAGGAAATCCCTGGGACCTGACCAATAATTACTTTTCCCATCCAGAAGACCAAAACATTTAGCTAATATGGCTTTTCTTTCCCTTCTAAAATCAATCAGAATATGGTACTTTGTATCTTACTGAGGTCATTCAAAATATGCTCAGTTCTTCGTCTAAATGTAAATCTCTTAAAGACATTTTCCAGAAAGAACTGTCAAATTATTAAGTGATAGGAATGTTGGTAGAGAAAATAAATTTCTCCAGACATTTCATAGGGACTAAAGAATTAGGGAATGTTTTCTTCCCCATCTCTTCAAGGGCTGTTTTGATTTTTATGTTCAAACACCATATTAGAAAAATTTTTAACTGTGAATGTAATTCTGAAAACACTTTGAGTCTTGACAATAGCTGTCCTGGGCAGCCTCATATCAAGCTGGCAAAATAGATCATGGAAAATTAGGGAAGTATTTTTGTTTTCAGAATGCTTTCTATGCAATTCCCCAGAAACAGCTCAAAAGGATAGATACTCTTTTCTAAAAGGTTGCTGGTTTAGCACTTCTCAACTTATAAAGGTTGGAATTTCCCACTGGCCCAGAAGAGAGATTTGTATCAGTTACTTTAGATTCACTTAATAGCACATTTGTGTCTGAGATGAAGCGTGAGTCCCACCAGATAAGTAAGATTGTTCTTAAAAATTGGCCTCCTTCACCCTCCTCTTCTGTATTCTCAGATCTAAAGTAGACTCTCCTAAATGTTTGTCCAAAGGCAGATGTGACATCCCATCTTAAAAGACCAACAATAGCTGCTCTTTCTCTTTGTGGCGAGCATGGCTGGATGTACAGCGAGTGTGTTTGTGAAGACTGGTGATTTTTCAGTTCCTTAAGTGAAGGCCTAACTTTAGTTACCTTCCATCCCCCAGTATAGATTGCAGTGAGGCTGAGGAAGGTGGCAATGCATGGAAAAGTACCAGGAACGTTTATACAAAACAGAGCTGAGGGACACTTGCCTAGTCACCTGTGATCTCTGTATTCATTGCATTTTGTTTTTGCCTCTGTTATGGCATTTATCATTTTCTATCTTGTTTTGTTCTTAGGTCTTATGTCCCCTATTAGCTCATATGCTCCTTAAGGGCATCTTTATATCCTCAACTATCCCTTTTATAATCACTTGCATGTAAAGGTCACTCAGAAGTGTTTCAAGTGATTGAAGATGCTGAATGTATTCAAACTAGTCAAAAGTCCATTTAGAGGAAGGAGATAACTATCATTTATTGAATATTTATGCCAAGCATGCGTTTTCCCCACTGTTAATCCTCATAATAGTTCTTATAGAATGATACAATTATTCCTATTTTTCAGGATACAATTATTCCTATTTTTCAAACACATGAAGAAACTGAGGCTTTTATAAACTGTAAGTAAATTACCTAGCAACAATAGAGTCAGGTGAATCCAGGGTTCTAAACCAAGTTTATCTGGCCCAAAGCTGAGTTCAATAGACTGGGCTGCATCTGCAATTAGAGCCATGGTCCCAAACTCAGATGCCCAGGTGGTGAGGATGCATGGAGGGCTGGGGTCAAAGAGACCCTGCTTTCAAGCCCTTCTAAAATGGGAGACCTCTCCTTAGCCCTGGCTGTTAACAACATTTTTCAAAAAGAGAGAGTTCACAAATCTGGATTTTTTTCGGGTCTAGAATCTTCTAATTTTTTTATGTTTGCAACTAATTTAATAATAGCACTTGTGGAAGTTAAAATAGGTCTTTGGGCCAGATTTAGGCTATATTCTGCAAATTTCTAGCTGCAGTATCAGTAGTTTTAAAGAATTGAAATTCTTTCCCCAGGTATATACAGTAATCCCAACTGATACAATTCAAGGAGAATTTAGGGAAGCATTTGTAATTAATAGTTTGTTCTTTATTGCTTTGTATAATATTTATGAATAATATTTGAATAGGAAATGCTTAATGTAGAACCAGGATAATGAATGCAGACGTTCACTACTTATTGTTTGTTTCTTTTTTAGATTATAGAAATGTTACATTGAAAGATAGGGGATGTTCGTATAACCCATCCATTTCCCCCTAATAATAGCTTACATTAGTGTGGTACATTTATTACAATTAATGAAACAATATTTAAGCATTGCTTTTAGTCAAGGTCTATAGTGTACATTATGGTTTACACTTTGTACTGTACAGTTTTATAGGTTTTGACAAAATGTGTAATGGTCTGTATTTGTCATTGCAATATCATGCAGAACAATTCCAATGCCCTAAAAATGCCCTGTGTTCCACCTATTCTTCCTTCCCCTTCCCCTCAGAACCTCTGGTAACCACTGTCTTTGTATCAATGTTGCAAGTTCTTCCGTTATTACAATAATAACAAATCTACTTCAGTCCATGTTTGTGTTTCCTGTTTATATTTGTTCATTCCTCAATTTTGAGGCTTTTGGGATGATGTTGCCCACCCTGCTGCAGATTGGTAGGGGGCTTAGATATTATGGGGCAGATGGAATTGCTTGCAGTTGTAGATAGTCTTTGTTTTTTGGGATGGCAGTAGTGTATCATCATTTTGTTAGTTGTCTTGGGCGAGTCTGGTGGACAGAGTTGGCTGCAAATCTGCTGAGATTCAAGGCTCAACCTGCATATGAAGAGACTGAAGATTTTAAGTCTCTGGGACATATATTTAATGGATATAGTGATAATTATAGGCTCAAAAAAAGGGGGTAGAAGAATCATATGAGTGGGGAAATTATTAATGAGTCTAACACTTTTATATTGAGGAAACAGATTATCATATATTCCAGGATAAGGCTCACTGACAAGGTGCTGATTTGTTGAGGCTGTGTGCCTTGCCTATAGTTTCCAGACATTTCTAGAGCCCTCAGGAGCACCCCGTTTGAGGTTTTGTTTACTGTAGCAGTTAGTGAGATCTGCCTGAGACATGCACAAGTGTAACCTTTGAAATGACCGCCCGACTAACTGTGAAATCTCTTAGCCATAAAAACTTTTTTTGTATTTAATGTTTCCTTCTTTTGGTCAAGGTCTTTTTCCACATGCTTTGCTGGTTAGCACTTGGTATTAATCCCTCGGTGCCAGGAAGACTCATCCCTGGGAGTCATGCCTCATGGCAGGGGGAAGGTAGTGAGTTTATTTGCTGAATGAGGCTTAGAGAGAGACCACATTTGAGTAACAAGGAGGTTTTCTTAGGTAATTCTGAGGCATTAGTTGTTACTAGGCTAAGTTTCATTTTTACAAGAATAAGGTTCATAAGTACAAGCATTAATATTGAAGCTTGGCATATTGGTCTTTTTCTTTTATTAGGCACTTTATTTCTCTCTCTCTCTTTTTTTTAGGAGGTACCAGGGATTGAACCTGGAATCTCATACATGGGAAGCAGGCATTCAACCACTGAGCTTCACCTTCTCTCCTTTACTTATCTTTTTTGATATGATATTTTCACCTGGAACTTCATGAAAACATCAACAGCATTTAATGAACAGTGAACTGATGTTTTGTAATGAACTCTACATAAATTTCTAAGTGTTTTATATAAGTATATGCACTCTCACAGAAGAAATTACAAATGACATGCACAGAAACCACATCTAGTTCTGCTGTTAATGATCACTTGTTCATTGTGAGTATGTGGATGATGCCCTATGTCAGAGGCAACCAGGGTAGTCAGTCTCTCGTTGTTGGTCTTGGCCCTTTTTATCATCAGTTGTTATTCTTATCCACATCTCCAGCCTGTTCTCCTATTCACTGATCCAGGTTCTAGTCTCTCCATTTACACAAGTGTTAATAGGATAATCGCAGAAACTGTATATTTCTGCTGCATCTATTGAAATTTGCATCTGCACAGAGATCACTTGAATTTCTATTGCTTTAGCAATTTCTGTTCTTAACAGCTATTTCCGGGCCTTACTGCGAATGGTTGAATGTCTGTGAATGTCTTCACTAGGTACTGCCTTAGTAAGATGGGTTTGATGAACCAGCATGATTTCTATATAGAGAAAGAATGTCTTCCAGATTGGTGTTGCCAAGGCTCAATGTCTGTTCTTCAGTTATCACACCCCACCTCTAATTGTACATGTGTCTGCTTTCCTACTGCAAGGATATTTCTTGACCCTGTATTTTTCAGATTCTTCTGTCACTTAAAAAATGGTTGTCTTATTCTTTCTTTTACCTTTGCCCTGCTCTCTCTCCTGTTCCTCCCTATGTTGCCCTTCTAGAAAAAACATTTTTAATTATTTTAAGTTATTATTTTGGCATTTAACATCATGACTCTAAATAATGTGCTTTTATTGCTACTTCATTTTTCAATTTTAAATGCTAACTATGGAATTTCAAATATGGAAGGGTGAAAATTTAGTTCTGTTTCATCCCTGATCCCGGTCATAAAACAGGTATCTTTCCACTTCTCCATTCTTCAAGTACAATTAATTGAAATTTGTTAGATTGGTATTCATATATTCAATGTCTACATTATTATGGCTATATAAGCGATATTCATAATTAAGCCATGAAGTATACTATGATTACTTTTCCTTATGTGGACTTTTTTCATGGAGTGAATAATTATAAATTTATTTTCCTGTAGCTTATGTTTTATGTATTGTTAATCAATCTTAAAGCTTCCACCAATTAGCTCAGTCTTTTTTTCTGTGTGTTCTGATGTATCAAGTAGAGTATATATTATTTTCTTTCTGAAGAAATCTCCCTCAGAGCAATCTGACCTGCTCTAATTATAACCAGTATTCCCTCTCTGCACCCTGCACAGCTGGTCTTCTTAGGATCTTCCTTCACCATTATCCTGATGATTCCCTATGATTCTCTTATGTTAGGTTCCCCTGTTTCCTTCATGCCAGACCGTCTTCTTTCTTCATTTACAGCTTTATTTGGAGGGACATGTGTTGCTGCTAGTGACCTGAGAAAGGGTAAGTGGGAGATATATTTTTTGAAATATTGCATATTGAAAAACATCTTAATTCTTTCATACTGGATTAAAAAATAGCTGGAGATAATTTGCCTTCAAAATTTGACAATGATTAATCCATTGTCTTTTGGGTTTTAGGATTGTTGTTGAGAAGTCTCGATCCATTCCAAATCCCTAAGTTTTACATGTCACCTGTATTTTTGCTCTTCGGGAAACTTGTAGAATATTTATTTTGTCTTTAATGTTCTGAAATTTCACAATAATGTGCTTTAGTGAACATCTGTTTTCATTTATTTTTCTGGTAACTTAATGGGCCTTTTCACTTTGGAAACTTATATCATTTAATTTGAGAACATTAATTAATAATAATAATAGATATTATATATAATTATCTATTATTATTATTTGGATCCATCTCAGTTTTCTGCATTCTCTAACTTATTCAGATATTGGCCTCCTAGACTAGTTTCCCTAATTTATCTTTTTTTCACCTTTTTTCAATTTCTGTGTCTTTGTCTCCTGACTTTCTGGAAGATTTATTTTCTTTTCCTTTGTTTTCCTCCCTCCCTCCCTCCCTCCCTCTTTTTTCTTCTCTTCCCTTTTTTTCTTTCCTTTCATTTTATTTCTCTTTTTTTTTTTTTGAAATTGAACTCTATACTGTCCATGAAAAAGGAATTTACTGAGATAAGAACAGATTGAAGGTTGTATGTTAATTTGGGGAAGGTTTTAAACTTCTTTTTTAATTAGCCATTTTATTGAGATATAATTCATAACAAAAATTCAGTGGTTTAAGCTCTTGAAGTGTGTTAAAAAACAAAAACAACAACAAGAACAACAAAAAAATTCAGTGGTTTAAGTATATTCACAAAATTATGCAACCACAACAACTGTCAAATTCCAGAACATTTTCATCACCCTAATAAGGAACCTGATATCCATTAGTAGTAAAACCCAAACCCTATTTCCCCCCTCACCTGGCAACTACTAGTCTACTTTCTTTCTGTATGGATTTGCCTAAACTGAACATTTCATATAAATAGGATTGTACAATATGTGGCCTTTTGTGACTGGCTTTTTTCATTTAGCATGTTTCCAAGACTCATCCATGTTGTAATATCAGTACTTTATTTCTATTTATTGCCTAATAATATTCCATTGTATGGATATACCATATTTTGTTTTTCCACTTATCATTAGTGGTCATCTGAGTTATTGCCACCTTTTGACTATTGTGAGTAATGCTGCTATAAACATTTATGTACAGGTTTTTGTATGGGCATATGTTTTCATATACCCAAGAGAAAAGAAAACATATGCTGGTTCATAAGAGAACTCTGTTTAACATTTTGAAGAACTGCCAAACTGTTTTCTAGAGCAACTACTTACTTTCACAGTCCCACAAAAAAAAATGTATGTGGGTTCAGATTTCTCCACATCCTTGTCAACACTTTCTATTGTCCATCTTTTTGATCATAGCCATCACAGTGGGTATGAAGTGGTATCTATCTCATTGTGATTTTGTATTTCCCTAATGACAAATGATGTTGAACATCTTTTAATATGTTTATTGGTCATTTGTATATCTTCTTTGGAAATATATCTATTCAATTCTTTACACATTTAAAAATGGGGTCGTTTGTCTTTTTTATTGTTGAGTTGCAATTGTTCTTTATATATTCTGAGGACAAGTACCTAATCAGATTTATGATTCACAAATATTTTCTCCCATTCTGTGGTTTATCTTTTCACTTTATTCTTTGAAGAACAAAGATTTTTAATTTTGATGAAGTAACATTTACCTATTTTTCTTTTGTTACTTGTGCTTTTGGTGTCATAAAAGAAATTATTGCCTAACTGAGGTCATGAAGATATACTCCTTTGTTTTCATTAAGAGTTATAGATTTTGTTCTTACATTTAAGTCTTTCATCCAGTTTGAGTTAATTTTTGCATATGATACATAGAGGTCCAATATCCTTCTGTCACACGAATAGCTAGGTCCTCTAGCACCGTTTGTTGAAAAGACTATTCTTTCCATTCAATTGTCTTGGCATTCTTGTTGAAAATCAATGACCACAAATGTAAGGGTTTATTTCTGGATACAGTTTTCGATTTCATTGACCCATATGTCTAACCTTATGCAAGTATTATACAATCTTGATTACTGAAGCATTGTAATAAGCTTTAAAACTGGGTAATGTGTCCTCCAACTGTGTTCTTCTTTATCAAGAGTGTTTTGGCTGTTTTGGATCTCTTACATTTCCATATGAATTTTAGGATCAGCTTGTTTTTTCATGTAAAATAGGAAGTTAGATATTAATAGGTTGTGTGGAAACTGCCAATCAACTTAGTGAGTATTGTCATATTAATAATATTAAGTATTAGGATCCATGACCATGGGAAGTCTTTCACTTTATTTTACTCTTCTTTCATTTCTTTCAACCCTATTTTGTAGTGTTCAATGTACAAATTTTGTACTCTTGTTAAATTTATTCCAAAGTTCCAAAGTATTTTATTCTTTATAATGCTATAGTAAATGGAGTTGTTTTCTTAATTTCATTTTCAGAATGTTCATTACTAGGGTATGGAAAATTGTTTTTTTTTTTTTAGGAAGTCTTGAAGATTGAACCCAGGACTTTGTACATGGGAAGCAGGCACTCAACCATTGAGCTACATCTGCTCCCCTGTACAATTGATTTTTGTTCTTAAATCCAGCAACATTGCTGAACTCATTTATTAGATATTATAGTTTTTTAGTGGATTCCTTAGGATTTTCTATACACAAGATCTTGTCATCTGAGATTAAAGATAGTTTAATTTTTCCTTTCCTATCAGGATGGCTTTTCCTACTTTTTCTTGCCTAAATCAAGCTAGAATCTCCAGTAAAGTGTTGAATAGAAATAGAGTGAAATCCTTGTCTTGTACCTGATCTCAGGAGTAAAACATTAAATATAATGTTAGCTGGGGGGTTTTTGTAGATGCCCTTTATCAGGGTAAGAAAGTTTCTTCCTATTCTGAGTTTGTTGAATGTGTTAATATCATGGAGAAGGGTATTGGATATTGTCACATGCTTTTTCTGTGTCCACTGAGATGGCTATGTGGTTTTTGTCCTTTATTCTAATAATATGTTGTATTATAATGATTTGTTTTTGTAGTTGAACCAACCTTACCTTCGTGGGAAAATCTGAATTCATGTTATATAATCCTCTTTATATGTTACTGGGATCAATTTGCTAGTATTTTGTTGAGAATTTTTCCATCTTTATTTGTAAGTGCTATTGGTCTGTTATTTTCTTTTCTTGTTTTTTTCTGGTTTGGCTATCAAAGGCATACTATTCTCTTAGATTAAGTTGGGGAATTTTCTGTCCTTTGTAATTTTTTTGGTAGAATTTGTGAAATATTGGTGTTAATTTTTAAATTTTTGGTGTAATTTTACTAGCAAAGCCATCTGGGCCTGGGATTTTCTTTGTGAGAAATTCTTTGATTACCAATTCAATCTCCTTTTTAGGTTTATTCAGATTTTCAATTTTTTCTGGAATCAGCTTTGGTAGTTTTTGTTTTTATAGGTACCTTGTCAATTTCACTTAAATTATCTAATTTTATCTAATTTGTTGGCATACACTTTCATAGTACTCTTTTATAAATCATTTATTTTTTTTCTGATGGTGGTGGTAAAATTCTCTCTTTCAATCTTTTTTTTCGTTTGTCAGTTGTAGCTAAAGGTTTGCCAATTTTCTTACTCTATAAGAACCAACTTTTGATTTTCTTTATTTTCTCTATTTTTTCTATTTTCCTGTTCATTTCCTTTCCCTTTAAATTTGCTATTCCCTTCCTTCTGCTTGCATTAGGTTTTGTTTTCTGATTTTTTTTTTTTTCCCTTGTTCATTAAGATAGAAGTTTAGGTTACTGACCTAAGATCTTTTTCTGTTTGAATATATTCCTATGAAGTTATATATTTCCCTCTAAGCACTGCTCTAACTGCATCCCATAAGTTTTGATATGTTGTGTTTTCATTTTCATTCATATCAACATTTTTTTATTTTCCTTGTGATTTTTTCTTTGATCCATTGGTTATTTAGGAGTGTGTTGTGTTAATTTCTATATCTTTGTGAATTTCCCACATTTTCTTTTGCTGTTGATTTCTAATTTCATTTCATTGCAACTGGAGAACATATTTTGTATGTTATAAATCCTTTTAAATATATTGAAACTTGTTTTATTGCCTAACATATAGTCTAATCTGGAGAGTGTTCCATGAGCACTTGAGAAGAATGCATATTATGCCTTTGATGCATGGAGAGTTCTACAGATGTCTGTTAGGTCTAGTTGGTTTATAGCATTGTTCAATTCTTCTATTTCCTTGTTTATATTTTGTCAAAAATATTTCTCTCTTAAATTATTTCAGTTTTTGCTATTTGTATTTTGGTGCCTTATTGTTGGTTGGATATATGTTTATAATTGTTATGTCTTCCTGATGGACTGGCCCTTTTATCATTATAAAATGTCCTTTCGCATCTCTAGTAACAATTATTTACTTAATATCTTTATATTTTTTTTGAAATTTTTTCTTTATTAGAGGAGTTGTAGGTTTACAGAACAATCACACATAAAATACAGGATTCCCATATACCACCCCATCACGTACACCTTGCATAGATGTGGGACATTTGTTACAATTGATAATAGCACATTTTAATAATTATACTATTAATTAAAGTCCATGGTTTAACATAGAGTTCACCGTTGTGTAGCAGTTACTTAACTTCCCATTCCCTATCCCTCACCCTGTCTCCTGGTAAACTGTATTCTAGATTCTGACTCTATGAGTTTGCTTAATCTAATTGGTTCAAATCAGTGAGATCACACAATATTTGTCCTTTCGTGTCTAGTTTATTTCACTCAACATGATGTCTTCAGCATTCATCCATATATTTTTGTCACATTTATCAGGTCTTCATTCCATTTTAGGGCTGAATAATTATTTCATTGTGTGTATATACCACATTTAGTTTATTCTTCAGATGATGGGCACTTGGGCTGCTTCCATCTTTTGGCAATTGTGAATAATTTTGCCATGAACATCGGTGTGCAAATATCTGTTTGAGCCCCTGCTTCAATTCTTTTGGGTATATACCTCATAGTGGGATATAGTAGTTCTATACTTAACTTTCTAAGGATCCGCCAAACTGTCTTCCACAGCAACTGTGCCATTTTACATTACTGATAGCAATGAAAGAGTGTACCTGTTTCTCTTCATCTTCTTCAAACATTTATTTTTTGTTTTATAAACAGCAGCCATTCTAATGTGTAAAAAATGGTATCTCATTGTGGGTTTCATTTGCATTTCCCTGATGGCTAATGATGTTGAGCATCATTTCATATGCTTTCTGGCCATTTTTATAACTTCTTTGGAGAGATTCTGTTAAAATATTTTGTTTATATTTTAATTGGGTTGTTTGTCTTTTTGTTGTTAAGTTGAAGGATTTATTTATACATGTAGGATATTAATCCTATTAATCCTTTATAAAATATATGGTTTCCAATACTTTCTCCCATTGTGTAGATTATCCTTTTACTTCCATGATGAAGTCCTTTGAGGAACAAAAGTTTTTAATTTTGATGAGGTTCCATTTATCTGTTTTTTTTGTTGCTTGTGTTTTGGTTTTAAAGTCCTGAAAATGCTTCTCTACATTTTTATATAGGAGTTTGATAGTTCTAACTCTTGTAGTTAGGTCTTTAATCCATTTTAAGTTGATTTTTATATATGTGTGAGGTAGGGGTCTTCTTGCTAATTTTTTTTTTTTTGGCATATGGAGATTCAGTTTTTCCAGCACCATTTGTTGAAAAAGACTTCTTTCCCAATTGAGTGGTCTTTGCTACCTTGTCAAAAATCAGTTGGTATCCAAAGAAGAAATAGAAATGGCAAAAAAACACATAAATGTTCACCATCACTAGAAGTTAAGGAAATGCAAATCAAAACTACAATGAGATACCATTTCACACTTATTAGACTGACCCCTATTAAAGAGTCAGAAAACTGTAAATGTTGGAGAGGATGTGGAGAGAAAGGAACGCTTATTCACTGTTGGTGGGAATGTAGAATGGTACAGCCACTATGAAGGACTGTTTGGCAGTTCCTAAGGAAGTTGAATATAGACTTGCCATAGGATCCGACAATACCATTGCTCAGAAGAACTGAGAGCCGTAACACGAATAGATATCTGCTCACCAATGTTCATAGCAGTGTTATTCACAATAGCCAAAAGTTGGAAACAACCCAGGTGTCCATCAACTGATGAATGAATAATCAAATTGTGTAGTATACACACGATGAAATATTATGTAGCAGTAAGAAGAAATGAGGTCGTGAAACATATGACAGCATGGATGAACCTGGAGGACATTATGTTGAGTGAAGCAAGCCAGACACAAAAGGGACAAATACTGTATGATTGCCCTATAATGAACTAAATTTATTATGTGAAATATGAATATGGTTAGAATTGCATATATAAGACTGTTTTTCTTTGAAGCTGAACAAATGTAGGTTAATACTACAAAATGTTAATATCAGACAAAAAACAAAAACCAAAAACATATACTAAATGAAGGAGACCAGACACAGAGTACATATTGTATGATTCCATTTATATAAAATATAAATATAAATCAATTTAGAAAGATGAAATGAGTTTAGTGGTTATGTAGGTCTGAGGAAGGAATACTAAGGAGTGTGGAGTCTTTCTTTTTGGAGTAATGAAATTGTTCTAAAATTTTTGAGATGATGAATGTATGACTTTGTGATTATACTAAAAGCCATTGATTATACACTTTGGATAGAATAGCCAGAAACAGCAGCTATGTGCAGTGGGGGAAGCATAGAGAGATTGAGAGATGAGGAATTTTCTTGTTTGTCTGTTTTTTGTTTATTATTATTATTATTGAAATAATGAAAATGTTCTAATAATGACTGAAGTGATGAATGCACAACTATGTGATTATAGCAGATACCATTTATTGTGCACTTTGGATGAATTGTATGCTTTATTAATATATATCAATAAAATTGATTTGTTTTACAAAAATCAGTTGACTGTAAATGTGTGGGATGATTTCTGAGCTCTCAATTCTATTCCATTGGCCTATATATCTGTCCTTGTGCCAATCCATGCTGTTTTGATTAGTGTGGCTTTGTAATAGGTTTTAAGATCAGGAAGTGTGTCTGCAGGGCGGGTGTAGCTCAGTGGTTGAGTGCCTTTCTTCATGTACGAGGTCCTGGGTTCAATTCTTGGTACCTCCTAAAAAAAAAAAGTCGAGAAGTGTGAGTCCTCCAACTTCATTCTTTTTAAGATGGTTTTAGCTATTTGTGGCCATTTATACTTCCATATAAATCTGATGATTACCTTTTCCATTTCTGCAAAGAAGATTTATGGAACTTTGATTGGGATTGTGTTGAATCTGTAAATTGCTTTTGGTAGGATTGACATCTGAATGCTGTTTAGGCTTCCAATTCATGCAAATGGACTGTCTTTCAGTTTCTTTAATTTCTTTAGCAAGGTTTTGAAGTTTTCTGTGTACAAGCCCTTATATCCTTCCTTAGATTTATTTCTAGATATTTGATTCTTTTAGTTCTATTGTGAATGGAATTTTTTTTTCTTGATTTCTTCTTCTAATTGTTCATTGCTTGTGTACAGAAACAATACTGATTTTTGGGTATTGATTTGTACCCTGCCACTTTGCTGAATTCATTTATTAGCTCGAGGATCTTTGTTGTGGACTTTTCAGGATTTTCTGAATATCATTTCATTTGCAAATAGGGAAAGTTTTACTTATTCCTTTCCAACTTGGATGGCTTTTATTTCTTTTTCTTGCCTGAATGCTCTGGCAAGAATTTCCAGTACAATGTTGAATAACAGTGGTGACTGTGGGCATCCTTGTCTTGTTCCTGATCTTAGAGGGAAAGCTTTGTATTTCACCATTAAGCAGGATGGTAGCTGTGGGCTTTTTTTTTTTTTTCCTCTGTGCCTTTTATCATGTTGAGTTAGTTTCCTTCTATTCATAGTTTTTTCAGTGGTTTTATCAAGAAAGGGTGCCATATTTTGACAAATGACATTTCTGCATCGATTGAGATGGTCGTATTTTTTTTTCCTTCATTCTATTAATGTGGCCTACTATATTAATTGATTTTCTTCTGTTGTACCAAGCTTGCATACCAGGGATAAATCCCACTTGATCATGGTGTATAATTCCTTTAATATGCTGTTGGATTTGCTTTGCTAGTGTTTTGTTGAATATTTTTGCATCTGTATTTATAAGAGATATTGGTCTGTACTTTTTTTTCTTGTGGTATCTTTTTTTGGTTTGGTATGAGGGTGATGTTGGCCTTGTAGAATGAGTTCATGAGTGTTTCCACCTCTTAAATTTTTTTGCAAGTTTGAGCAGAATTGGAGTTAATTTTTCTTGGACTGTTTGGTAGAATTCCCCTGTGAAACCATCTGGTCTTGAGCTTTTCTTTGTTGGGACGTTTATGTTGACTGATTTCAATCTCTTTACTAGTAATTGTTTTGTTGAAATCGTCTATCACCACTTGAGTCAATGTAGGTAGTTTGGGTGTTTCTTAGAATGTGTTTATTTCATCTAGATTATCTAATTTATTGGCATGCAATTATTCACAGTATCTACTTATAATCCTTTTTTATTTTAGCAGGGTCAGTAGTAATACCCACATTTACATTTTTGATTTTTGTAATTTGTATCCTCTCTTTTTTTTTGTCAGTCTAGCTAGAGGTTTGTCAATTTTATGGATCTTTTCAAAGAACCAACTTTTGCCTTTGTTGATTCTCTCCATTGTTTTCTATTTCATTTATCTCTGCTCTCATCTTTGTTATTTCCTTCCTTCTGCTTGCTTTGGGTTTAGTTTGCTTTTTTTTCCTAGTTCTTCCAATTTTGAAGTTTGTTCTCTGATTTGAAATCTTTCTTTTTTGATATAAGCAGTTTAAACTATACGTTTCCCTCTCAGCACTGCCTTTGCTGTATCCCAGAGGTTTTGGTATATTGTATTTTAATTTCATTTACCTCAAGATATTTCCTTATTTCTCTTCTGATTTCCTCATTAACCCATTGGTTGTTTAAGAGTATGTTGTTTCATTTCTACATGTCTGTGAATTTTCCCTTTCTCCATCTGTTATTTATTTCTAGCTTCATTCTGTTGTGGCAGGACTATATTCGTTGTTTGATTTCAACATTTTCGAATTTGAGACTTGGTTTGTGATCCATTGTATCGTGTATCCTGAAGAATGATCCATGTACACTCGAGAAGACTGTGTATTCTGGTTTCATTGGGTGCAGTGCTATATATGTCTGTTAGATCTAGTTGGTTTAGTGTATTGTTCAAATCCTATACTTCCTTAATGGTCTTCTGACTAGATGTTTTATCTATTATTAAGAGTGGTGTTTTAAAGTCTCCTACTATTAATGTGAACTGTCAATTCTCCCTTCAAATATGTCAGTATTTGCTTCATACATTTTGGGGCTCTGCTATTAGGAGCAAATATATTTATAATTGTTTCATCTTTCTATTGAAATGTCCCCTTTATCAGTATATAATGACCACCTTTGTCCCTTATAACTGTTTTTGACTTAAAGTCTATTTTATCCTATATTAGTATAGTCACCCTAGCTCTCCTTTGCTTACTACTTGACTGGTATATATATTTTTCCGTCCTTTTACCATCAACCTACTTGTATCTTTGACTTTAAGGTGAGTTGCTTGCAGAGAGCATACAATTGGGTCATGCTACTTTATCCATTCTACCAATCTCTGCCTTTTGACTTGAGAGTTTAATCCATTTATACTTAACGTCACTACTGATAATACTGCTCTTTCTTCTGCCATTTTGCTATTTAGCCTTTGTAAGTCTCATACCTTTTTTGATACTCTCTTCTATTAAAGCTTACTTTTATACTTATTTGCTTTCTTGTGGTGCATCATATTGAGTACTTTCTCATATCTATTTGGATATATTTTTCATCTGTGTTCCTTGTGGTTACCATAGGGTTAAAACTTAACATCCAAAATATATAATAATTGTTGGTATCAAACATATACTTTTCTATAACTCTCTTTCCCCCTACCATTTTTTTTTGTACTTGTTACCACTTATATCTTTGTACATTGGATGTCCAAAAACCTAGATTTACCATTACTTTTTGTACATTTGTATTTTAGCACCTGTAAGAAATAAGAAGTGGAGTTACATACTGTCTTAGTTTGCCAAAGGGCTGCTGAAGCAAAGTACCAGGAAGCGATTGACTTTAATAAAGCAGATTTATTTGTTGTAAAAGCTTGCAGTTCTGAGGCCGTGAAATGTCCAAATCAAGGCACCATAAAAGGTGCTTTCTCACCAAAGTCAGCTATTCTTGATCCTGCTATTCAGCCACGTGACGAAGCAAGATGGTTGCTGATTTCTGCAGAGGTCTCTGCCTTCTCCTCCAGAATCTACTGTCTCCTGGAGCTCAGCTGTGGGAAACCAGCTCTTTCTGGGCCTCTTCTCTCAGTCTTTCAGAGCTTCTCTGTCTTTCTGAAGCTATAGGCAAACCTGGAGTCCTCTTCAACATGGCCGGATCAAATATGGTAGAGCTCCCTTTTACTGTCTGTCTCTTTCTCTGTGTCTCCATTATATCAGACCCAGCAAGAGGGCAGAGACTCAACCTGAGTCATGCCTCAATGACGTAGTCCAATCAAAAGGCCTCACACCCACAGTAATGGATTAATTAAAAAAAACATAATCCTTCTCTTTTTGGGCTTTATAAAAGAACTTCAAACTGTCACATATACCAAATAATTCAGTACAATAATTCTGGCATTTATAATTACCCAAATGATTACCTGTACCACAGGTGTTTATTTCTTTATATTGCTTTGAAGCACTGTCTAATGCACTCTTGTTTCAGTCTGAAGTACTCCCTTTAGCATTGCTTATAGGGCAGGTCTAGTGGTGATGTAGTGCTTCAGCTTCTGTTTATCTGAGAATGTCTTAATCTCATTCTTATTTTTGAAATGGTCTCATCAGATATAAAATTCTTGGCTTACAGTTATTTTTCCCAGAAATTTAAGTATTTCAACCCACTGCTTTCTTGCCTCCATGGTTTCTGATGAGAAGTCAGCATTCAATCTTATTATGACTCCCTTGTATATAACATGCTGCTTTTTTCTTGCAGCTTTTAGAACTCTCTCCTTGTCCTGTGTGTTTGATAGTGTAATTGATATATGAAGGAATGTATTTTTTTTTCATGTTTATCCTATTCTTTGCGCTTCTTGGATGTGCATATTCACATATTTTGCTGAGTATAGGAAGTTCTCTCTCATTATTTCTTTGACTATTCATACTGCCTCTTTCTCTCTTTCTTCCTTTTTATTGGGACTCCCATAATACATATATTGGTGTGCTTGATGGTTTCCTATAGCTGTCTTAGGCTATTTTAGCTTTTGATATTTCTTTTTTCTTTCTGTTCCTCTGCCTGACTCATTTCAAGTGTCTTGTCTTCAAGTTCACTGATTCTTTCTTCGGTCTACTTCAATCTGCTCTTGAAACCCTCCTGGGCAGGTTTTCATTTCAGTTCTGGTGGTCCTCAACTCCAGTTGTTCTTTTTGGTTCCTTTTAAAAATTTCTCTCTCTTTACTTAGATCCTGATATTGTTCATTCATTATTTTCCTGATATCCTGTAGTTCTTTCTCTGTACTTTCCTTCATTTTCTTAAGCATTTTTAAGACCATCTTTAAAAAGGCTTTGTTCAGTATGTTCACATTCTCATCTTCTTCGTTGGTGTTTCCTGTGTTTTTATCCTCTTCATTTGGATGGACCATCATTTCCTGTTACTTTGTCTTGTGCTCTTTTGTTGCTCACTACACATTTTAATATTTTGAAATGTTAACTCTGTGATTTACTACCTGGGATGCCTGTTTCTTGTTTTTGTAATCAGCTGGTGATAAGAAATTTTATTGAGCTTCAGCCCTCCTATCAGGAAGGTCTGCTAAGGTGAATCCAGTGTCCAGGGTTTTCCCCTATATTTCTGGACCTCTTTCTTTTCCTGGGATTTGCTAGTTGTTTTGGAGTGCCCTTGTTTACAGGAATTTGGTTGTCCCCTCCATTTCCCAGGGGGTGAATCTCCCTCTCTTGGGGTAGCTGAAGTGCACAGACCTTTGTCCCAGACTGTCTGCCTCCATTGTTTTTAACAGCCCTTTTGTTGTCTCATACTGATTTTGCCTGGAGGACAAATTCTGGGAGGAGTGTCACCCTAGGGAGGACTTTCCCAATTCAGTCTTTCCCACCCAAAATAGGCTTAGGGGCCCACACCCAGCTCCAAAGTGCCCTGTGATGGGGGTCAGGAAGGGTACCCAAAACTTCTCTGATGGCTCTCCAAAGCTTAGCTTTCCTGTCCTGCACAGTAAATGCAGCTCTTCAGCTGACTTTCTCCTGCATCCCTAAGTAAGCACTGTGTCTTGAAATCTCTATAGCTTTCACACCTGTTCAGGGAAGGTTGAAACAATGGATGCTGCTGCCTTTGCCCAGGGCAGGTTGAAACAATAGCTGCCATCACTGGCAGGTCCTAGTGATCTGAATTCATTATTCAAAAGCAGTGATCAGTGATTGGCTGTGCACAGCCTGTTCTTGGGGAGGAAGATTTTTATGTCCGTTTCTGTCTCTAGCCGCTAGCCAGGGGCTGGAACCACTGTTTGGAGAGTGCACTGTTTACAGGGTAGCCACTGTTTGGAGAGTGCAATTTACAGTTTTTACCATAATTTATTAGCCTTTTCCTCCTGTTTTTCCCTGGCTGCTATACAGTGTTCTTCTGGCTTCTGGAGTTTCAAAGTAGTTGTATCAGAGAGTTCCTGCTTGTTTAATAATTGTTTTGGGGGAAGGACTGAGTCCTGACACTCCCTACTCTGCCATATTCCCTGACAGTATCTAGTAACAATTTTGTCTTAAAGCCTAGTTTGTCTCATGGAAGTATAGCTACTCCAGCTCTTTTGATTACTCTTTACTTGGTATGACTTCTCACATTCTTTTAATTTCCACCTATTTTTGTCTTTAAATCTAAAGTGTGTTTCTTGTAGACAGCATGTAGTTGGATCATGTTTTATTTTTTTTTTTCCTATCCATTCTGTCATTGTTCACCTTTTGATTGGAGTGTTTAATCATTTATATTTGATGCATTACTGATAAAATAGAAATTACGACTGCATATTTGTTATCTGTTTGCATATGTTTTTGTAGTTTTTATCCCTCTATTTTTCCATTATTGTTTTGTTTTGTGTTAAATTTATATTTTCTAGTAGATCATTTGAATTTCCTAGGCTGCTGGATTCCATAGCTACTGTGATTGTGAGGCTTTGGTTTTCAAGATTATTGCAGACGCTTCAACTGAACAGAGTGTTATGAGAATAGGCCAATGTAGAATGCCACTAACCTCAGTATTCTTATAAGATTCAGATGTTTTCCTGAATAAACACTCCTCAGATTGTTGTATGTCAGTTTCCACGATTCTGAATAAATTGGTTTTGATGTGTTTTGCCAGTGTCCTTGTTGCTTTTATGGAATAGTAGATGTTTAGGGGTCCTATCTCACAATTCCAGCAGTTCTTTCCTGGGAAATTTCTTGAAGTCTGTTTTTCATCCTTTCTTTTGACAATATTTGTCCTCTGAATATATAAATGTATATATATATTTTTCTTTGTAAAACAACTTTCTCTTCTTATTTTCAGGACACAATAGCCAGGATATTTTATCACTCCGATGATATTAAAAGTTAAAAAAAGTTCTCCTTATATTTTCTGTTTTTTTCTGATTTGCTTTATTCTCTTTGTTTTGTGTTATCTTTTATGTTAGAACTTTCTTCAGACAACAATGATACTGTAGTAGTAACCATTTATTGATCATTTACTATATGCCAGCCATTCTTCTCAGTGCTTTATACATATTAAATAATTTAATCCTTGCATTAAACTTTAGAAGTGAGTGCTATTATTTTCCTAATTTTATAGATGAGGAAGCTGAGGCATAAAGAAGTTAAATAAGTTCCCTGAAGTTACAGAGCAAAATGACAGAGTTTCAATTCTGACCCACGCCTCCCCTACCCGCCCCCCCCGCCATACTCCCAAATCCTCTTTCTCATGTGTCAGTTTATCCTTGGGTTGTCTGCTCATATTTACTGGTGGGACTCTAAACACATATAGGTAGGTCTTGTTGACTGCAGAGGCATCTCATGTTATCTGTGGGCTAAAATAGTTGCTTCTTGGCTTTACTAATTGCTAATTTAGGATTCAGCTTTTTCTTGTCCACAAGTTAATTATCAGGAGTTCATCAGCTTTCCTCTCTCCAAAATTTTGTCTGCTTTTTGTTCTCCCTTTTTTTGCATTTGTGATTTTAGGCCTTAAAAAAACCATTTACTGTCATTTTACTGGGGCTTGGGAAGAACCAGAATTAAATGCATGTGTTCAACTGCCATTTTAATCACTTTAAGCATACTTAAAAAATAATCTCTGGCTGTTTTGTTATCTGAAGTTCTTGGGGGGAGGTCTAATCCTTCTGTTTATTTTGTCTGCTGATTTATCATGAATAATAGAATTTTCCTCTTGAGTTCTGTAATTTTGTTTTGCATGTGCATCCTTAGTGGGGCTTTCTCCATGGGTTTCCTGTGTGGTCTGGGCTTAATCTTTCTTCATCTAGATATGTTTTGCATTGCCTCCTACCAGGTGCTCCAGGACCACTTTTTATGTTATATTCTTGCCTTGAGGAATACAGGTCCACACAGGGACAGTATAAAATAAAGTCCAAACTCATGAGAAGACAGCTTTATGGTTAAGAATTTTCAGGACAGGCTTCCCCTTTACCCTTTCTAGCTTCTTTGTTACCTCCCTCTGCTAGTGGGCATTTCTAGAAAACCATTTCACTGAGAGTGCAGCCCCTTGAGGGTCCTGGCTTAAGGATGAGGGTCTCATTTCTAGTTCCCTGCTTTACATAGACTCAAAGTCTTATCTCCTTTGTGTGTAGCCATTAAAATCAAGGTGGTTGGGATGGTTGAGATTAGATCAACTCCCTCCCCAGGCTGCAAACCAGGATGTGAGCAACATCTCACTTGGTTTTCTACTGTCTTCATTTTTGAACCCTGAGAGTTTCCTTTACTTTTCTGTGAACTCTGGTATACACTTAAAAGGATACTTGTGGTATTTTAGCCAGAATATCTATAAGTTTTATAGTAGGAGGTTCTCATATTGTTTGATCTGCTGTTACTGCTGGAAGTTTTAAAATTAACTTTTCTTTTGAATTATTTCATATGTACTCCATGGGTGTTATCCTTATGTTAAGTGTACAGTCTATAATGTAAACCATTGACCATGTTTAGTAGCTATGTTTCACTATTTGTATATCAGTTATAACAAAGGTACCATCCACATGTAAAAATAGGTATTAATATGGGGGGGAAGAAAGGAGGAGGATGTTGGGTAAATGAGAGTCTCCTGTATTCTGTGTGTGATTTTGCTGTGACCTAAAACTTCTTTGAAAACAAAATGAGAACTAGTGAGACACTGGGGAATGAGTGGGGAAAGGTGCCACGGTACAGACAGGACACCAGATATTGTATTTTATTTCTTACATTTAAACTTATCATTATTGTTTCATTTTCCTATTAATTGTATTTGGCTAATATAATGGCTTCATTTTTGAAGAAACTTTGGATCACAGAAGGGTTACAACTGGGGCGGGGTAGGATCATTGGTGTGGGGTGTCAGTGATGGGGTATGCATGGGAGGAAGTTCACTTAAGCATAGGTATAAGGTATGTAAAAAATGTTCATGGGGCATTGTTAAAGTGGGTGAATTCCCATCCTGGAGAGCTCTGCCACATTCTCTAAGGGAGCAGCAACAGTCCCCCAAGTGCAGGGGCAGTCAAGTGCATGATCAAGAGGATGATCTGCACTTGGTGGGCCCTTGATGTTCATGACTAGGCTTATGAGCCTTTGCTCTTGAAATTGAAACTTAGGCTATTGTTATGGGGTACCTAAGGGTTGCCTCCTGAGAGCCTCCTTGTTGCTCAAATGTGGCCTCTCTTTAAGCCAAACTCAGCATATGAATGCATTACCTTACTTCCAAAGTGGGACTTGACTCCCAGGGATGAGCCTCCCTGGTAATGAGGAATTGCTACCAAGCACCAACTAGCAATGCAACTGGAAAAAGACCTCAAATAAAAGGGAGAAAAGGTAAAGATTACAAATTTATATGGCTGAGAGACTTCAAAGTGAGTCGGGAGGCCATCCCAGAGGTAACGCTTACGCACATCTCAGCAGGATCTCATAGACTTCCAAAGTGGATACTACCCCAAATAGTGGGGCTCCTGAGGACTCTGGAGACACCCAGGCCCTATGGTCAGGGCAGATAGCTCTGGAGTTTGGTGCATTGCCAGTGGGCCCTACTTTGGAGTTTGTGCTCCTGAGAGTGACAGAGTTGGATTCAATTGTGTCTTCCCTGCACATGGCTCATCTGTCCCTTCTGTTTAAACTTAAACTTGGTGCTGGAGTTTGTAGGTGTACATTCAGAGACTCGAGTCTTTGGGCTGTCCATGTGTCAGCTGGGCCCAGAACCTCGGCGGAGTTGCAACACCTACTCTACAGCTCATTGGACTCACCCAGGACAGCTGGCAGGAAGATGATGATGGACACGGCCATCCCAGGGAACGGAGAGAGTCTGCAGCTGCAGGCAGGATAGTCCCATCGATCTTCCCCATGGGATATAAGCCCCCTCTCAATTGGAGGTGGAGTGGATGTCACCATCCCAGAATCCTTGGGATTGGGGGAAGAGCTATGGACTAGAGTGGACTTACTGGTATTCTACTATAGACATATTTTGATTCTAGCAATGGAAGAAATTACAACATTGATGTGGAGCCAGTGGCCACTGGAGGCTCTGGGGCCAGGGAGAGGGAAAAACAGTTGTAATATGAGGGCTTTTTCGGGACTCGGGAATCGTCCTGAGTGATGTTGCAATAACAGATATAGGCCATTTTATATCAACACACAACATGCAGAACTGTTTGGGAGAGAGTGTAGACTACAATTTGAACTGTGGTCTATGCATAATGGCAAAGCCCCAGGATGCGTTTGTCAATTGCAATGAATGTGCCACACTAATGAAGGATGTTTATGTGGGAGGGTGTGGGAGGTGTGGGGAGTGGGGCATATGGGAATCCCTATATCTTTTGTGTAACATTTATGTAATCTAAGTATCTTTTAAAAAGTAAAAAAAAATAATTAAAAAAAGTACTTGTACAGAGGAAGCTGGCTGAGGAGTATATGGGAGCTCTTAGTACTATCCTTGTAACTTTTCTGTAAATCCAAAACTATTTGAAAATTAAAAGTTTACTTAAAAAAAAAAAAAGCCACAGACTGACCCTACATCCACTTTAAGGAAACTATGGCAATGCTAGGAACTGTGCTTTATGTTACAGAAGATGCAAATCTCCCCTCAATGATCTCTCAAATGTATAACCTCTCAGGTTTCCTCAAAAATAAAAATGTTCTGCCCTAGCCCAAAGAGATGCCCAGAAACAAGTAACTGTACCCCAGGAACCACTTGCCTTTGTGCTTCCACTTTACAAAATCACAAACAATAAAAGTCCTAGTAATTTTTTTCCATGACATTGCTGATAAATCAAAAAATCTATTTTAAAGATAGCCCAGTGGAATTTGTGACCAGGTCAAGAGAGGTAATGATAGTTTCTTTGTGTTTTGCATTGAGCAGACCTGAAACATGGCATTCTGTTCTGGGTACTGCATTTTATAGAATATTAATAGAGCTGTAGTCTGTCCAGACCAGAACAGTTAGGATGATGAAGAACCAGGATATTATATCATTTGAGGAATGGTTTATGACATGGGGAAATTTAGGTTGGATAAGGGAAAACCTGAGGGGATGTGGTAAGTTATATTGTGGAAGACTGATTAGATATATTCTTTGTGTCTTCCGAGGGTTTAACAACAGTCAGACATTATAGAAAGAGACAGATTTGAGCATGATATGAGGAAAACCTCTTGCTAAATAGAGGCATCTGCACCTGAAAATTTAGTTCACCTTATAGGTGGTTGAACACTCTGACCTGTTCTTGTCATTGGAAGGGGTCAAATGTTGACAGTGGTTATCTTATGTATAGTAGCTAAGATCTCAGACTCTGGAATCAGATTACTTGAGTTTGAATACTGGCTTGACTCCTTTGTTACCATGGCAAGTTATATAACCTTTCTGAGCTCCATTAACCTATCTGCAAAATGATATACTATGTCATAAGGTCTTTGTGAAATTGAAATGGGGGTAATATGTGTAAAATTCTTAGAATGGTATCTAACACATAGTACATCCTGAACAAATTCTTACAGATATCATTACCATCTGTCTCAGATGTAAAAGGTGTCTAGAATAAAAGACTCACAGACCACTGGAGTTGTGATCAACTGTATTAGTTTTCAATGGCTACTATAACAAATTACTGAAAGCTTAGAATCTTAAAACAACAGAAATTTATTGTCTGTAATTCTGAAATCAGGTTCATTGGGCCAAAATTAAAGTGTCAGCATAGCTCCACTTCCTCCAGAGGCTCTAAGGCACAGACCAACGTTTGGGGATTGTCACTTAAATCTGTGCCTCCATGCTTACATTACCTCTTCCTCTTCTGTCTGTGTCAAATATCCCTCTGAGTCCCTCTTATGAGGACACTTGTGATTTCATTTAGGGCCCACTGGGATAATCCAGGATGATATCCCCTCTCAAGATCCTTAATTTAATCATATCTGCAAAGTCTTTTTTTTTTTTTTTTGCCATACAAAGTAACTTTCACAGGTTCCAGGAATTAGGACATGGATATCTTTAGGGGGAGCATTATTTGGCTTATCACACTGACCTTTGTGGGCATCAAACTAATATTTTATCTGTTCTAAGAACATCCAATGCAGCATCTTGGGTAATTGTCCTCTAGCATCCTTTTGAAAAATGTCAGTGTTGGGGAACTAATACCATTGGACATTAGGTTGACTATATAACTTTCACATCCTTTTCCTATTCCCAAGAATCTATAATTTTAAATATTAAACTCTTATCAGGCATATGGTTTCCAAAAATTTTCTCCCATTGTGTAGGTTGTCATTTTTACTTTAATGATAAAGCCCTTTGATGCACAAAATTTCTAAATTTTGATCATGTCCCATTTATCTATTATTGTTGTTGTTGTTTGTGTTTTGGGTATAAAGTCTAAGAAACCTCTGCCTAACACAAGGTCCTGAAGATGCTTCCCTATGTTTTCTTCTAGGAATTTGATAGTTATCTCTCTTATGTTTAGGTTTTTGATCCACTTTGAGTTAATTTTTGTATATGGCATGAGATAGGGACCCTCCATCAATCTTTTGCATATGGATATCCAGTTGTCCCAGCACCATTTGTTGAAGGGACTATTCTTTCCCAATTGAGTGGACTGGTCAGTCTTGTCAAAAATCAGTTGGCCATAGATGTCACGGTCTATTTCTGAACCTCAGTTTGACTCCATTGGTCTACATGTCTATCCTTGTGCCAGTGCCATGTTATTTTGATGACTGTAGCTTTGTAATAAGCTTTAAAATCAGGAAATGTGAGTCCTCCAACTTTGTTATTCTTTTCAAGAGGGTTTTGGCTTTTGGGGCCCCATACCTTTCCAAAAAAAATTTGATAATTGACTTTTCTATTTTACATAGTAGGCTTTTGGAATACTACCAATTTGAATTGGGATTGTGCTGAATCTGTAAATCATTTTGGGTAGATTTGACATCATAACAATACTTAGTCTTTCAGACCCTGAGCATGGAATGTCTTTCCATTTATTTAGATCTTCTTTGATTTCTTTTAGCAAAGTTTTATAGTTTCTTAATATTCAGAAAAAAGTAATCTTAAAACTCAGCAATAAAAAGATAACCCAATTAAAAAAATGGGCAAAAGACTTTAATAGATATTTCTCAAAAGAGGATATACAAATGGCTAAAAAGTGCATGAAAAGATGCTCAACATCATTAGCTATTAGGAAAATGCAAATCAAAACTACAATGAGATACTATGTCACACCAAATAGAATGCTACTATTAAAAAAACAGAAAATTACAAGTGTTGGAGAGGGTGTGGAGAAATACGAACACTCTCATTGCTGGTGGGAGTGTAAAATGATACAGCTACTGTGGAAGACAGTTTGCTGGTTCCTCAGAAAGCTAAGTATAGTATTATCATATGCTGTGGCAATCCCTCTACTAGGTATATATCCCAAAGAATTGAAAGCAGGGATGCGAACAGATATTTTCAGACCGATGTTCATAGTAGCAATATTGTTCAGCATTAAAAATAAATGAAGTTCTGATTGATACGACAACATGAATGAACCTTGAAGACATTATGTTGAGTGAAATAACCAGACATTAAAGGACAAATGTTGTATGATCTCACTGATTTGAAACAATTAGAATAATCAAAATCATAGAGTTAAAATCTAGAATATAGGTTACCAGGGCCTGGGATGGGGGTAGGGAATGAAGAGTTGAATGCTTAATTTATACAGAATTGCTATTTGGGTTGATTGTAAAGTTTTGGAAATGATGGTATTACAACATTGTGAGTACAATTAACAGCTTTGAATTATATATGTGAATTTCATTAAAAGGAGGAAATTTTCTATTGCATCTATGTTATTAGAATAAAAATTGAAAGATAAACACAGGACTTTATAATACAGTGAACCCTATTGTAAATGATGAACTATAGGTAATAGTACAATTATTAAAATAGTCTTTCATGAATTATAAAAAATGTACCACACTAATGTGAGGTGTTAATAATAGGGCAATATATTGGAAAAAAATACACCCTAATATAAACTATGGGCTATAGTTAATACTAAAATTATTATATTCTTTCATCAATTTTAACAAAGCTACTACACTAATGCAAAGTGTTAATAAGATGAGGGATGTATGGGAACACTGTACTTTTTACATTATTTTTCCGTAAACCTACTGTTTCTTTAATTTAAAAAATTTAAAAAAGAATCGATAATTTTGGAATTATTGTTTGAAGTTCCTTTTGGAGTCCTCTTTATATTTTCCTACATTCAAATTGTATAATCTGTAAGAAAAAGAATGTGCTAAACTCAGGTGAATTTAGCCTAATTTGTGCCTGAATGGTTATTGAAACTACCGTTACCTTGCACATTTAAAATAAGGGGAGTGTATTAATCAGAATTTTTATGTTTTCAAGTGTCAAAAAATAACCAATTTACTTAAGCAATGGAAAGAATTTATTGGTTTACATAAAAGCAACATCTGGGATATTAATAGCTGCAGCTGGATCCAGTTACTCAAAGTGACTGTTGCTAAGGTCTTGGTCTTACCATCTCCTAGTCTTAATTCTTTTTTTCGTCTTAATATTCAGCTCTTTGTGTATATGGGCATTTTCCCTTTGAATTGAGTATCTCTGTTTTATTGTGATAAAATAAATGTAATGCAAAATTTGCCATTTTGACTATTTTTAAGGTTACAATTCAGTGACATAACTTGCACTCACAGTGTTGTGCAACCATTACCACTGTCTATTTCCAAAATATTTTTCATCACCCCAAATAGAAAGTATGCAGCCATTAAGCAATAACTCCTCAGTTCTCCCTGCCCCTGGTAACCTCTAATCTGCTTTCCCCTTTATGAATTGGCTTATTCTAGATATTTCATACTAGTGTAATTATACACTATTATTACTTTTGTTTCTAGTTTAATTCATTTACCATGATGTTTTCAAGGTTCATCCATGTTGGAGCAAGTATCAGTGCTTCATTTATTTTTATGTCTGATCTGATTCTTTTTGAGATGATTTTATTCAGCAGGCTAATGCTAAAGTGGCAAGATGATCATCAGCAGATCCAGTTATGCATCCTATCTTTTTATAATCTCAATGGAAATAGCTCTATTTTTTCAATATTCTCTAGACTTGCCGTTCATCAGGATGGTTAAGGTCATAGGCCGAAGCCTGGATCAGGCCAGCCCCATCTAAACTGCATGGATAGAAGAATGAGGAGTGATGGCTCTCCTATAAAAATTTAAAAAGCTATTTTCAGAGGAAAGGTGAATGTTTGCTGGTCGGATCACAGTAAAAGAAGTAATATACAAAACATTACATGTAACATGTAAAACATTACATATGCTATATCTAATCAGAGTTTCACGCTAAGTTTTGCCTGAGGGTTATGGAATCAATCCCATTGCTCTATAGCCATGCTTCAGTCTCTGTGTGCATTTGTGTTTGTTTATATCTTAGATAAAATTTGCCAGATGGGAAAAATCCATCGGCGCACTTAGCCAGTAAGCTGGCCTGGTGGAAGTGATCAGAGGATGTGGGTAAATTCCTCTTTGAACAAATGAATTAAATATGCACAGTAAGTGGTTTAATGCACAGCAGGAAAGTGGCGCCTAATCGTTGGGGAAGAAAGCAAAGCCAGCAGAGCAGCAAGACTCACGTGGTTACTCCTACAGTTGTGTCTAAGAGGTGGCAATAGCCAGGAGGCTAGCAGAGTGCTTTGTGGCACAGCGCTCACCCAAGTGTGCAATATGTTAACTACAGCTGGGTCTGGCATTTTCATCCCTGACTAATGGGAGGAGAGAGGAAGGGGTTCAAGTGCTGAATAAATAAATTACTTAATTACATATTATCGGAGAGAAGAACAGATGGTCAGCTTAGCTCATCTCCTGATGCCTTCGGCTTCTGATTGGAGACTGGATCCTCAGAGACAAGAACAGGTTGGGCTCTTGATTCTGTTTATCTGCTGGTTCTACCAGAGGCCCATTGTCTTCAGGAATAAACAAGTTCATTTCCCCAAGGCTGAAAGACGCTGGGTGCTCTGGTGCCCACTCTAAGCTGAAGGTGGGCAGGCTTAAGCCAGTCGACATTTTTCACTTTGTTAATTTTGGCACCAGATGGAGGTGGAAATGGGTTTCATTTCAATTGAAGAGCTAATCAAAAGTGAAGGGGGTAGTTGAGCTTTTACTTAATGGGCTTGGGAGCATCTCCTATCACTACAGACCGTATGCTTGTTTTCTCTTGCTTTGGGTGTCCCCATGGAGAATACGCTTTTTTTTTTCCTGAACATTGGTTGCTCTAGTATTAGAGAGAAATGCAGCTGGGGTTGTTTTCTGGAAGCCTCATGTTTGTATTCACATGCTTCAGTTTGGCAAGGTAGGGTGTGCAGGGCAGTGGTTCCCAAATGCTGGTGCCAGCCTGGCAGTATCAGAATCACCTGGATTGTTTGTTAAAGTTACATATTCCTTAGCCCTAAGCAGAGATCCTGATTCATTAGGTCTTAGATAGAGTCTGGGAATCTGTATTTTCAAAAAAGCTCCACAAGTGATTATGAAGCAAGTTTGGGGATCCGTTTTTATCAATTGGGGATTGGGAAACAGATGGTGAACTCAAAAGGATTATTAATAAAGATTTTATTAAAATGGGTTATTTAAAGAGGTGTGGCCAAGGTAAGGGAAACTACCAAGAGATAATGAGGCACCCTGGGCTAGTAACAGCGGGAAACAGGTGCAAGGGGAGGAAGTGGTTATCAGAACCTGGGGAGACTTGTAGTTATAAGAGAGGATCCCTGGACAGGAGCTGTGGATTTTGGTAGAGTAAGTGGCACAGCCACCATCTTCCCATGGCCTGGCAAGGATGAAAACAGGAGGCTAAGTGCCCAATCTCTCTCTCCTTTTGCCTTGTATCTCCTGGTTCTTTCTATTGACCAAATCCAAAGGACAAGGGAGGTCAATTGATACTCCTGGGGCATAAAACAGGATGGGGAAGGGTGGAGAGATGATGTGAAGGCAAATGGAGAATATCTAGCACTTATTGGTATAGATAACATTTTCTAGCTAAACATTTGTGTGTCTGCAATATACCCATATATTTTGTTCTACTTACATACTTTTCTCTGTGTAAAATTGCCTCTACAGTTTCATCATTGAGACTTGGGGTGACATTGCACAGAATTATCTTCCTGTGTCTTGCCCACAGTTCAGCCAGTTCAGGTAATGTCTCTGGCAAGGCCTGCATGGAGCATGTTTTGGGACATCATGATTGTCACTGGTTTAACGTTAAAATTAGTGATATACTAGTAGAATATTCTGTTCTCCCTTATCAAGTAATTATGGATCTATCATTGTATATTCCATTAATTTATTTATACCTTCCAGGAGGCTATTTATAATTTTAACCAATATGGTCTCCATTTTGGCTATCCTAAACATATCTCCTTAAAGAAACCACATTGCTTTTACTACCTAAAAGATTGTGTTCAGCTATGTTGCTTTGTTTTGCTTTTATTTTATATATTTGTTTCACATTATTAAAGCATGCTTTTTTTTTTTTTTTAAT